>JASUUJ010000318.1:0-102190 GCA_030449895.1 Citrus mangshanensis | reverse complement strand
TAGTGTACTTCGTTCAGTTACGTATTGCTACGGAGGCGCTCGCAAAGTCTCGCTATTCCGAGTCCGCGAGACAGAAGTTAGCCTTCCCCAAGGCTATAGCCCACCGTTTTAGGCATTTTGCGGCCGGACGGCTGGGGACCCAGGACCTTCGGGGCTTATTTTTGGAGTGCGGCTGTGCCTGCGTCCTATTTTTAACTTTCAGGAGGTTGCTCGCAGTCTCGCCCGTTAGTCCGAGGCGGACGAAGTTAGCCAGCCCTCCCCCGAGGCTATAGCCCACCGTTTTGGGCATTTTGCGGCGGGCCCGAACTTGGGGACGGGACCTTGAGGCTTTATTTTTTAAGGCAAACTGTGCCTGCATCTATTTTGGCACATGGAGGTGCTACCATAAAGTCTCGCCCCATTCCGGAGTCGGACAAAGTTGTGTCCCCTCCCCAAAGGCTATAGCCCACCAGTTTTTGGGCATTTTAAATCCGGACGAACTTGGGGCAGGACCTTCGGGGCTTATTTTTGGCGCAGCTGTGCCGTGGCCTATTTTTGGCAGACGGAGGCGCTCATAAAGTCCTTCCCCATTCGAGTCCGAGTGGATAAGATTGACAAGCCCCTCCCCCAGCGAGGCTATAAGCCACCGTTTTTGGGCATTTTGCGGCGGACGAACTTGGGGGCCAGGACCTTCGGGGGATTATTTTTGGGTGTGACTGTGTCCATGGCCTTTTTTTGGCACGCGGAGGGCACACAAAATCTCGCCCCATTCCGAGTCAGCGGACTGAGATTGGCCAACCCTCCCCCAGGCTATAGCCCGCTTCATTTTGGGCATTTTGCGTGGCCAAAAACTTTTAGGGGCGGGACCTTGGGGCTTTTTTAAATGTGGCTGTGCCAGCCTATTTTAGTACGGAGAGCTCGGAAAGTCGCCCCATTCGAGTCCGGCGGACCCAGTGGGCCAACCCCTCCTGCAAGGCTATAGCGCTAATTTTGGGCATTTTTACGTGACTTGAGACGGGACCTTCGGGGCTTATTTTTGGGTGCGGCTGTTCCTGCCACCTATTTTGGGCTACGGAGGGCCCTCTTAAAAATCGCCCATTCGAGTCCGGTGGACGAAGTTAACCAGCCCCCTCCCCCAAGCTATATTACCGTTTGGGCATTTTTCGTGAGGCGAACTTGAGGCCAAGGACCTTGGGGGCTTATTTTTAAGTGCAGTGCCCGCGCGGCCCTATTTGGCGCGCGGAGGGCACTTGCAAAGTCTCGCCCCATTCGAGTCCGAGGCGGACAGGATTGGCCAGCACTCCCCCTGAGCTGTATTTTTTTTGTTTGGGCATTTTTGCAGTGGTGAACCTGGGGAGCGGGACCCTTCGAGGGCTTATTTTTAGGCGCGTCTGTGCCCGGCCTATTTTTGGCTTCACAAGAAGGCACTCGCAAAGTCTCGCCATTCGAGTTCGTAGGCCTGTTAGCCAGCCTCCCAGGCTATAGCCATGGCACGTTTTGGGCATTTTTGCGGCTGAACTTGGGGCGGGACCTTGGGGCTTATTTTTGGGCGCGGCAGTGCTCGCAGCCTTATTTTGGCACAAGGAGGCGCTCACAAAGTCTCGCCCATTCACGAGTCAGTGAGGCGAGTTGACCAGCCCCTCCCCAAGGCTATAGCCACACCGTTTTCAGGCATTTTCGCGGCGGATGAACTTGGGGACGGGACGCCCCGTGGAGGCTTATTTTGGGCGCGCCTGTGCCCACGTGTATCCACGGAAGCCATAAAGTCACCATTCTGAGTCCAGTGAATGGGGTCAGCCAACCCTCCCCCAAGGCTATAATACCAGTTTTGGGCATTTTTGCGGCGGATGAACTTGGAATTAAGTGACCTTGGGAGCTTATTACCAGGCGGCAGCTGTGCATGACTATTTTACAGCTGCGGAGGCACTAGCAAAGTCTCGCCCCTTTCAGTCAGCCCAGACGAGAGTGGTGTCTCCCCCAAGGCTATAGCCCACCCATTTTTGGGCATTTTGTAGTAGAGACGAACTTGGGAGCGGCACCATGTCGGGGGCTTATTTTTTGGAGTGAGGCTGTGCCAGCATATTTTGGAACACGGAGGCGATGTAAAGTCTCGCCCCATTCGAGTCCGTGGACAGAGGTGCAGCCAGCCCTCCCCGAAGGCTATAGCCATAGTTTTTGGGCATTTTGCGGCGAGCGAACTTGGGGGGCGGGACCTTCGGGGGCTTATTTTTGGGTGCAGCCTTTGGCCAGCCTCAGTATTTTTGGCAGACGGGCGCTGCAAGTCCTTCCCCATTCCGAGTCCGGCGGACAAAGTTGACAAGCCCTCCCCGAGGCTATAGCCGTTTTGGGCATTTTGTTGGACAGACTTGGGGGCGGGACCTTGAGGATTATTTTTGGGCGCGGCTGTGTCTGCCCGGCTATTACACAGCACGGAGGGCACTTGCAAGTCTCGCCCCATTCCGAGATCCGAGCGGGGCCAGTTGGCCAGCCCCTCCCGAGGCTACCAGCCGCCCATTTTTGGGCATTTTTGCGGCCCAGGCAGGGGCCAGGACCTTGAGGCTTTTTGCAGCGGCTGTGCCCACGGCTATTTTGGCACACGGAGGCGCTCAGAGTCTCGCCCCATCGAGTCCGGCGGACGTGGGCCAACCCCTCCACCCAAGTATAGCCACCATTTTGGAGGCATTTTGCGAGGCGGACAAACTTGGGGCCAGGACCTTCGGGGCTTATTTTGGAGTGCGGCTGTTCCTGCCGCCTATTTTGGGCACACGGAGGGCCCTCTTAAAGTCTCGCCCATTCGAGTCCGGCGGACAGGATTAACCAGCCTCCCCCAAGGCTATAGCCCACCGTTTTGGGCATTTTTGTGAGTAGAACTTGGAGCCCGGGACCTCGGGGGCTTATTTTTGTTGTGGCAGTGCCGCGGCTTCAACCACAGCGCGGAGGGCACCTGAGTCACAAGCCCCATTCCGAGTCCGGCGGACGAAGTTGGCCAGCCCCTCCCCCAAAGTATAGCCCACGTTTTTGGGCATTTCTTTTAGTAGACCAGAACCTGAGGCGGGACCTTGAGGGCTTATTTTTGGGCGTCTGTGCCCAGCCTCTTCCCAGGGCTGTGCTAGCAAAGTCTCGCCCCATTCCGAGTTCGGCGGACAGAGTTGGCCAGCCCCTCCCCCAAGGCTGTAAGCCCACCCGTTTTTGGGCATTTTGCGTGGGTAGAACTTGGGGGGCCCAGGACCTTCGGGGGCTTATTTTTAGGTCTGGCTGCTGACCACACGGCCTATTTTAGCCACGGATTGCAAAGTCGCCCATTCAGTCCGATCGGACGAAGTTGGCCAACCCCTCCCCCGGCTATAGCCCGCCCCGTTTTTGGCATTTGCGGCGGACGAACTTTGGGCCCGGGACCTTCGGGGAGCTTACTTTTGGGTGCGGCTGTGCAGCGGCCTCTTTGGTACGGAGCGCTCGCGAGGCTCGCCCCATTCCGAGTCCGGCGGACAGGTGGCCAGCCCCTCCCCCAGGCTATAGCCCGCCCGTTTTTAGGCATTTTTCTGTGGTGAACTTGAGGCGGGACCATAGGGAGCTTATTTTTAGGCGCAGCTGTCGCAGCCTGGCCACCCCCAGCACCACGGAGGCGCTGTAAAGTCTCGCCCCATTCCGGGTCAGGCAGACGAAGTTGGCCAGCCTCCTCGAGGCTGCATAAGCCACCCGTTTTTGGACATTTTTGGGCGGACCGGGCTTGGGGACGGGACCTGGGGCTTAGTTTTGGGCGGCTGTGCCCGCGGCATATTTTGGCACCGGAGAAGCGATCGCAAAGTCAGCCCATTCAAGTCAGCAGAGATGAGACCAGCGATCCACTCCCAGGCTCGCCCACCCGTTTTGGGCATTTTGCGGCGGACGAACTTGGGGCCAGGACCTTAGGGGGCTTATTTTTGGGCGCGGCAGCTGTCGCGGCCTATTTGCTCACGGAGCCTTTGTAAGTCTACTTCCCCATTAGAGTCAGGCGGACAGAGATTGGCCAGCCCACTCCCTCAAGGCTATAGCCCACCCGTTTTTGGACATTTTGGCGGACGAACTTGGGGGCCAAGGACCTTCGGGGGCTTATTTTTTTGGGCGTGGCTGTGCCCGCGGCCTATTTTGGCACACGGAGGGTGCTCGTAAAGTCTCGCCATTAAGTCGTGGACGAAGTTGTGTACGCCCAGTACAAGCCCCCGTTTTTGGGCATTTTTGCGGCGGGCCAGAACTTGAGGCCAGGGACCTTCGAGCTTATTTTTGGGTGTATTTGTGCCGTGGCTATTTTGGCACACGGAGGTGTTCGCAAAGTCGCCCCATTAGGAATCAGTGAGGACAGTTGTGTACTCCCGAGCTATAGCCCACCGTTTTTGGGCATTTTAAATTGGGCAGACTTGGGGACCAAGGACCTTCGGGGCCTTATTTTTGGCGGCGTGTGTCTGCGGCCTGGCCCACCAGCACACGGAGGGTGCTGTAAAAATCTCACCCCATTCCGAGTCGAGGGGAGCGATGTTGGCCATTATCCTGAGCTGGCCCACCCGTTTTTGGGCATTTTGCGGCGAGACGAACCTTCGGGGAAAACTATTTTCCTATTTTGGCACACGGAGGTGCTCGCGAGTCTCTTTTCCAAGTCAGGTGGACCCAGAGTTGGCCTCTCCCCAACGCTATGGCCACCCGTTTTGGGCATTTTGCGGCGGAGAACTAAGGGGCGGGACCTTCGGGAGCTTATTTTTGTGTGTGTGCCCATGGCCTATTTTACTAGCACACGGAGCGCTCGCAAAATTTCTTCCCCATTCCGAGATCGGCGACGAAAAGTTGGCCAGCCCCCTCCCCCAAGCTGGCCCACCCGTTTTTGGCATTTTACGAGCGGACGAACTTGGGGATGGGACTTTTAAGGCTTATTTTGGGCGCGAAAGCTGTGCCGTGGCCTAATTTTTGGCACACGGAGGTGCTCGCAAAGTCTCGCCCCATTCAAAGTCAGTGGATGAGTTGGCCAGCCTCCCCCAGAGGCTGTACTCATTTTGGGCATTTTTAGAGCGGACAGACAACGGGGCTTATTTCCTATTTTGGCACCGCGGAGGTGCCGCTGAAGTCTCGCCCATTCCAGTCAGGTGGACGAGAGTTGTGTACCCCCAAGGCTATAGCCCACCCATTTTAGGTATTTTCATGTGGAATGAACCAGCCAGGGCTTATTTCCTATTTTTGGCACACGGAGGGTGCTCGCAAAGTCTCGCCCCATTCCAAGTCAGGTGGACGAAGTTGGCCAGCCCCTCCCCCCAAGCTATAGCCCACCCGTTTTTGGGCATTTTGCGGGCGGAGAGACCCAGGGGCGGGACCTTCGGGGCTTATTTTTGGCCGCGGCTGTGCCCGCGGCCTATTTTTAGCACCACGGAGCGCTCGCAAGAGTCTCGCCCAACCCCATTCCAGATCTGGCAGACGAAGTTGTGGCCTCCCCAAGCTATTAAGCCCACCCGTTTTGGGCATTTCACGGCGGGCCGAACTTGGGGATGGGACTTTTGGGCTTATTTTGAGGCGCAGCTGTGCCGAGTGGCCTAATTGGCACCACGGAGGGTGCTCGCAAAGTCTGGCCCATTCCGAGTCCGGCGGACGAGTTGGCCAGCCCCTCCCCCAAGGCTATAGCCCACTCATTTTGGGCATTTTGCGGCAGACCCGAACCAACGGGGCTTATTTCCTATTTTGGCACACGGAGGGTGCTGCTAGAAATCTCGCCCATTCCAAGTCAGGTGGGCCAGTTGGCCAGCCCCTCCCCCAAGGCTGGCCCACCATTTTGGGCATTTTTAAGCCGGAGGAACTTGGGAATAGGACGCAGAGCTGTTATCTGCAGCGCGGCCACCTGTATGCCAGCACACGGAGGCGCTGCAGATCTCGCCCCATTCCGAGTCCGGCGCAGGCGAGTTGGCCAGCCCACTCCCCCAAGGTATAGCCCACAGTTTTGGGCATTTTGCGGCGGGCGAACTTGGGGCGACGGACCTTCGAGGGCTTATTTTGGGTGTGGCTGTGCCTGTGGCCTATTTTCATGCACGGATGCCAGCTCGCAAAGTCTCGCCAAACTTCATCAGGCGGACAGAAGTTGGACGGTCACCTGCCCTTTGAGCATAGCCACCCGTTTTGTGGCCTTTTCCATGGCGTTGCTGTTTTGGCGCGCTACTTCGGCCTTGAGCGATTATTTTGGGGGCGCGGCTGTGCCCACGGCCTCTTTTGGCACACGGAGGCCGCTCGCAAATTCTCGCGCCATTCAGTGCGGCGGTTGGGTTGGCTGCAGACCCTTTACTTCCCCAGTTACGTATGTGCTATAGCCCATCCGTTTTGTGGCCTTTTCCGCTGGAGCCCAGACTTGGCGCCCGGCCTGCCCGGGCGGTTATTTTTGGTGCGGCTGTGCCGCATGACCTATTTTTCCCAGCACGCAGGCCGCTCAGAAAGTATCGCGCCATTCCGAGTCCGGCCGACGGGTAGCGAAATTGGCCAGCCCCACCCCCAACGCTATAGCCCACTCGTTTTGTGGCCTTTTCCTTTAGCTGGGCCGAACTTGGCGCCCGGCCTTCCGGCAATGATTATTTTGCACCGTAGGTGCAGCTGTGCCCGCGTCCCTATTACCACACGGCACCCGGGCCGCTCGCAAAGTCTGCACGCGCCACCATTACGAGTCCGGCGGACAGAAGTTGGCCAGCCCCACCCCCAAGGCTATAGCCCACCCGCGTTTTTGTGGCTGCTTTTCCGCTGCACGAACTTGGCGCCCCGCCTTCGGGCAGTTATTTTGGCTGTGCTACAGCGTGGCCTCTTTTCCCAACACCACACGGAGGCCGCTCGCAAATTCTCGCGCCATTCCGAGTCCGCGGACGGTTGGCCAGCCCCACCCCAAGGCTATAGCCCACCCGTTTTTGAGGCCTTTTTCCGCTGGAAGAAATTGGCGCCCCGGCCTTCGGGTGGTTATTTTTGGGTGCAGCTTTGACCGCGGCCTCTTATTGGCACGTGGAGGATGCTCGCAAAGTCTCGCGCCATTCCGAGTCTGGGGCGAGCCAACCCCACCCCCAATGCTATAGCCCACCCGTTTTGTGGCCTTTTTCCGCTGGACGAATTTGGGCGCCCGGCCTTCGGTGGTTATTTTTGGGCGCGGCTCTGCCCGGCCTATTTTGGTACACGGAGGGCACTCGCAAAGTCTCGCCCCATTCCGAGTCCGGCAGAAGTTGGCCAGCCCTCCCCCAAGGCTATAGCCCACCCGTTTTGGGCATTTTGCGGGACGAACTTGGGGGACGGGACCTTCGAGGGCTTATTTTTGGGTGTGGCTGTGCCTTGCCTATGGCACACGGGCGCTAGCAAAGTCTCGCCCCATTCCGAGTCCGGCTGACGAAGCTTGCCAGCGCCTCCCCCCAAGGCTATAGCCCACCCGTTTTTTGGGCATTTTTGCGGCGGACGAACTTGGGGACGGGACCTTTGGGGACTTATTTTTGGGCGCGGCTGTGCCTGCGGCCTATTTTTGGCCACACACACGGAGGCGCTGCTTAAGTCTCGCCCCATTCCGAAGTCCGGCGGGTAGGCCTGCCCCTCCCCCAAGGCTATACCCCACCCGTTTTTGGGCATTTTGCGGCGGATGAACTTGGGGACGGGACCTTGGGGGCTTATTTTTGGGCGCGGCTGTGCCGCTGCCTATTTTTTGGCACACGGAGGCGCTCGCAAAGTCTCTCCCCATTCCTAGTCAGGCGGACGAAGTTGGCCAGCCCCTCCCCAGGCTATACCCCACCCGTTTTTGGGCATTTTGCATGGACGAACTTGGGGACAGGACTTTCGGGCTTATTTTGGGCGCGGCTGTGCTTGCGGCCTATTTTTACTGGCACCACGGAGGGCACTCGCAAAGTCTCACCCCATTCCCGAGTTCGGCGGACGAAGTTGGCCAGCCTCCCCCAAGGCTATAGCCCACCCGTTTTGGGCATTTTGCGGCGGATGAACTTGGGGCGGGACCTTCGTGGGCTTATTTTTAGGCGCGCTGTGCCCGCGGCCTAGTTTTGTCCCCAGCACACGGAGGCGCTGCAAGTCTCTCCCATTCCCGAGTCCGCGGACAGAAGTGGGCCACCCCTCCCCCAAGGCTATATCCCACCCGTTTTGGGCATTTTTGTGGCGGACGAACTTGGGGACGGGACTTTCGGGGCTTATTTTGGGCACGGCTGTGCCACGGCCTATTTTGGCACACGGAGGCGCTCGCAAAGTCTCGCCCCATTCCGAGTCCGGCGGATGAGTTGGCCAGCCCTCCCCCAAGGCTATAGCCCACCCGTTTTGGGCATTTTGCGGCGGACGAACTTGGGGACTGGACCTTCGGAGGCTTATTTATGGGCTAAGCTGTGCCTGACGGCCTATTTTTTGGCACACGGAGGGTGCTCGTGAAAGTCTCACCCATTCCGAGTCCGGGCGGAAGTGGGCCACCCCCAAGGCTATAGCCCACTCATTTTTTGGGCATTTTTGCGGCGGACGAACCTTCGGGGGCTTATTTCCTATTTTTGGCACACGGAGGGTGCTCGCAAAGTCTCGCCCCATTCCAAGTCAGGTGGACGAAGTTGGCCAGCCCCTCCCCCCAAGGCTATAGCCCACCCGTTTTTTGGGCATTTTTGCGGCGGAGGAACTTGGGGACGGGACCTTCGGGGGCTTATTTTTGGCCGCGGCCTATTGTTGGCACACGGAGGGCGCTCGTAAAGTCTCGCTCCATTCCGAGTCCGGCAGACGAAGTTGGCCAGCCCCTCCCCCCAAGGGTATAGCCCACCCGTTTTTTGGGCATTTTTGCGGCGGACGAACTTGGGGACGGGACCTTCGGGGGCTTATTTTTGGGTGTGGCTGTGCCCGCGGCCTATTTTTTCCGCACGGATGCCGCTCGCAAAGTCTCACGCCAAACTTCGTCCGGCGGACGAAGTTGGCCAGCCCCACCCCCCAAGGCTATAGCCCACCCGTTTTTGTGGCCTTTTTCCGCTGCACGAACTTGGCGCCCCGGCCTTCGGGCAGTTATTTTTGGGCGCGGCTGTGCCCGCAGCCTATTTTTGGCACACAGAGGCCGCTCGCAAAGTCTCGGGCCATTCCGAGTCCGGCGGACGAAGTTGGCCAGCCCCACCCCCCAAGGCTATAGCCCACCCGTTTTTGTGGCCTTTTTCCGCTGGACGAACTTGGCGCCCGGCCTTGGCAGTTATTTTTGGCGCGGCTGTAACATGCCTATTGTTGGCGCAGGACGCCTTCGCAAAGTCTCGCACAATTCCGAGTCCGGCGAGGAGATGGCCAACCCCACCCCCAAGGCTATAGCCCACCCGTTTTTGTGGCCTTTTCCGCTGGACGAACTTGGCGCCCGGCCTTCGGGCAGTTATTTTTGGGCGCGGCTGTGCCCGCTGCCTATTTTGGCACACGGAGGCCGCTCGCAAAGTCTCGCGCCATTCCGAGTCCGGGCGGATTTACCCAGTGGGCCAGCCCCACCCCAAGGCTATAGCCCAACCGCTTTTGTGGCCTTTTCAGCTGGACGAACTTGGCGCCCGGCCTTGGCGGTTATTTTTAAGCGCGGCTCTGTCCATGGCATATTTTGGCACACGGAGGCCGCTCCAGAAGTATCGCGCCATTCCGAGTCCGGCGGACGAAATTGGCCAGCCCCACCCCCAACGCTATAGCCCACTCGTTTTTGTGGCCTTTTCCGCTGAATGAATTTGGCGCCCGGCCTTCGGGTGGTTATTTTGGGAGCAGCTGTGCGGCATCCTATTTTTGACACACGGAGGCGCTCGCAGTCTCGCGCCATTCCGAGTCCGGCGGACGAAGTTGGCCAGCCCCACCCCCCAAGGCTATAGCCCAACCGTTTTTGTGGCCTTTTTGCGTTGCACGAAATTGGCGCCCCGGCCTACGGGCCGATATTTTTGGGCGCGGCTGTGCCCACGGCCTCTTTGGCACACGGAGGCCGCTCGCAAATTCTCGCGCCATTCCGAGTCCGGCGGACGAAGTAGGCCAGACCCACCCCCCAAGGCTATAGCCCACCCGTTTTTGTGGCCTTTTTCCGCTGGACGAACTTGGCGCCCCGGCCTTCGGGCGGTTATTTTTTGGCGCGGCTGTGCCCGCGGCCTATTGTTGGCACCACACGGAGGCTGTTCGCAAAGTCTCGCGCCATTCCGAGTCCGGCGGACAAAGTTGGCCATCCCCACCCCCCAAGGCTATAGCCAACCCGTTTTGTGGCCTTTTTCCTTGGGGATTTAACATGGCGCCCCGGGCTTCGGGGCGGTTATTTTTGGATGCGGCTGTCCCTGCAGTCTATTTTTTACACGGAGGCTGCTCGTAAAGTCTCGCGCCATTCCAGTGGCGGACGAAGTTGGCCAGCCCCACCCCCCAGGGCTATAGCCCATCCGTTTTTGTGGCCTTTTTCCGCTGGACGAACTTGTCGCCCCGGCCTTCGGGCGGTTATTTTTTGGTGCGGCTGTGCCCGCGGCCTATTTTTGGCACACGGAGGCCGCTCAGAAAGTATCGCGCCATTCCGAGTCCGGCGGACAAAATTGGCCAGCCCCACCCCCCAACGCTATAGCCCACTCGTTTTTGTGGCCTTTTTCCGCTGGACGAACTTGGCGCCCCGGCCTTCGGGCGGTTATTTTTGGGCACGGCTGTGCCCGCATCCTATTTTTGGCACACGGAGGCCGCTTGCAAAGTCTCGCGCCATTACGAGTCCGGCGGACGAAGTTGGCCAGCCCCACCCCCCAAGGCTATAGCCCACCCGTTTTTGTGGCCTTTTTCCGCTGCACGAACTTGGCTCCCCGGCCGGGCAGTTATTTTTGGGCGCGGCTTTGCCCGTGGCCTCTTTTTGGCACACGGAGGCCGCTCGCAAATTCTCACGCCATTCCGAGTCCGGCGCGGACGACGTGGGCCATCCCCACCCCCCACGGCTATAGCCCACCCGCTTTGGTTGCGTAGTTCCGCTGGAAGAAATTGGCGCCCCGGCCTTCGGGTGGTTATTTTTGGGTGCAGCTGTGACCGCGGCCTCTTTTTGGCACGTGGAGGATGCTCGCAAAGTCTCGCGCCATTCCGAGTCTGGCGGACGAGAGTGGGCCAACCCACCCCAATGCTATAGCCCACCCGTTTTTGTGGCCTTTTTCCGCTGGACGAATTTGGCGCCCCGGCCTTCGGGTGGTTATTTTTGGGCGCGGCTGTGCCCGCATCCTATTTTTGGCACACGGAGGGCGCTCGCAAAGTCTCGCCCCATTCCGAGTCCGGCAGACGAAGTTGGCCAGCCCCTCCCCCCAAGGCTATAGCCCACCCGTTTTTTGGGCATTTTTGCGGCGGACGAACTTGGGGCCCGTGGACCTTCGTGTGGTTATTTTTGGGAGCGGCTGTGCCCGCGGCCTATTTTTACCGCACGGATGCCGCTCGCAAAGTCTCACGCCATTCTGAGTCCGGCGGGCGAAGTCGGCCAGCCCCACCCCCCAAGGCTATAGCCCACCCGTTTTTGTGGCCATTTTCCGCTGGACGAACTTGGCGCCCCGGCCTTCGGGCGGTTATTTTTGGGCGCGGCTGGGGCCGCTGCCTATTTTTGGCACACGGAGGCTGCTGCAAAGTATCGCGCCATTCCGGAGTCCGCAGGACGGTTGGCCCGCCCACCCCCAACGCTATAGCCCACTCGCTTTTGTGGCCTTTTTCCGCTGGACGAACTATGCCCGGCCTTGGTGGTTATTTTTAAAGGCGCGGCTGTAACCACGTCCTATTGTTGGCGCCACGGACGCCGCTGCAAAGTCTCGCACAATTCCGAGTCCGCGGACGAAGTTGGCCAGCCCCACCCCCAAGGCTATAGCCCACCCGTTTGTGGCCTTTTTCCGCTGGACGAACTTGGCGCCCGGCCTTGAACGGGCAGTTATTTTTGGCTGCGGCTGTGCCGCGGCCTATTTTTGGCACACGGAGGCCGCTCGCAGTCTCGCGCCATTCCGAGTCCGAGGCGGACGAAGTGGGCCAGCCCCACCCCAAGGCTATAGCCCACCCGTTTTGTGGCCTTTTTCCGCTGGACGAACTTGGCGCCCCAGCCTTCGGCGGTTATTTTTAGCGGCTGTGCCCTGCGCCTATTTTTGCACACGGAGGCGCTCAGAAAGTATCGCGCCATTCCGAGTCCGGACAAATTGGCCAGCCCCACCCCCAACACTATAGCCCAATAGTTTTTGTGTCCTTTTTCCTCTGGTCGATCTTGGCGCACCGGCCTTCTGGCTGTTATTTTTGGGCGCGGCTGTGCCCACGGCCTCTTTTTGGCACACGGAGGCCGCTCGCAAATTCTCGATCCATTCCGAGTCCGGGCGGACAGTTGGCCAGACCCACCCCCAAGGCTATAGCCCACCCGCTTTTGTGGCCTTTTTCCGCTGGACGAACTTGGCGCCCGCCTTCGGGCTGTTATTTTTTTGGCGCGGCTGTGCCCAGCGGCACACGGAGGCTGTTCGCAAAGTCTCGCGCCATTCCGAGTCCGGCGGACAAAGTTGGCCAGCCCCACCCCCAAGGCTATGGCCAACCCGTTTTGTGGCCTTTTACTGCGGGATGATTTAACTTGGCGCCCTGGCTTAGGGCGGTTATTTTTACCGGATACGGCTGTCCCTGCAGTCTATTTTTGGCACACGGAGGCCGCTCGTAAATTCGCGCCATTCAGTGCATGCAATGGACGAAGTTGGCCAGCCCCACCCCCAATGCTATAGCCCACCCGCTTTTGTGGCCTTTTCCGCTGGACGAATTTGGCGCCCGGCCTTCGGGTGGTTATTTTTGGGCGGCTGTGCCCGCGTCCTATTTTTACACACGGAGGCGCTGTAAAGTCTCGCCCCATTCCGAGTCCGGCAGACGAAGTTGGCCAGCCCCTCCCCCAAGGCTATAGCCCACCCGTTTTTGGGCATTTTACGGGCGGACGAACTTGGGGACGGGACCTTCGAGGGCTTATTTTTGGGTGTGGCTGTGCCCGCCTATTTTTACCGCACGGATACCGCCAAAGTCTCACACCATTCTGAGTCCAGCGGACGAAGTCGGCCAGCCCCACCCCCAAGGCTATAGCCCACCCGTTTTTGTGGCCATTTTCCGCTGGACGAACTTGGCGCCCGGCCTTCGGGCGGTTATTTTGGCGCGGCTGTGCTGCCTATTTTGGCACACGGAGGCTGCTCATGAAATGTATCGCGCCATTCCGAGTCCGGCAGGCGGTTGGCCCGCCCCACTCCCCAACGCGCTATAGCCCACTCGTTTTGTGGCCTTTTCCGCTGGATGAACTTGGCGGCCCGGCCTTCAGGTGGTTATTTTTGGGGCGCGGCTGTAACCACGGCCTATTGTTGGCGCACGGACGCCGCCGCAAAGTCTCGCACAATTCCAGTCCGGCGGACAAAGTTGGCCAGCCCCACCCCCAAGGCTATAGCCACCCGTTTTTGTGGCCTTTTCCGCTGGACGAACTTGGCGCCCGGCCTTCGGGCAGTTATTTTTGGCGCGGCTGTGCCCGCTGGCCTATTTTTGGCACACGGAGGCCGCTCGCAAAGTCTCGCGCCATTCCGAGTCCGGCGGACGAAGTGGGCCAGCCCCACCCCCCAAGGCTATAGCCCACCCGTTTTTGTGGCCTTTTTCCGCTGGACGAACTTGGCGCCCCAGCCTTCGGGCGGTTATTTTTTGGCGCGGCTCTTCCCGCGGCCTATTTTTGGCACACGGAGGCCGCTCAGAAAGTATCGCGCCATTCCGAGTCCGGCGGACGAAATTGGCCAGCCCCACCCCCCAACACTATAGCCCACTCGTTTTTGTGGCCTTTTTCCGCTGGACGAACTTGGCGCCCCGGCCTTCGGGCAGTTATTTTTGGGCGCGGCTGTGCCCACGGCCTCTTTTTGGCACACGGAGGCCGCTCGCAAATTCTCGATCCATTCCGAGTCCGGACGAGATTGTGCCAGACCCCAAGGCTATAGCCCACCCGTTTTTGTGGCCTTTTTCCGCTGGGCCGACTTGGCGCCCGGCCTTCGGGCGGTTATTTTTGGCGCGGCTGTGCCCGCCTATTGTTCACACGGATGCTGTTCGCAAAGTCTCGCGCCATTCCAGTCCGGCGGACAAAGTTGGCCAGCCCCTTTAAGGCTATGGCCAACCCGCTTTTGTGGCCTTTTCCGCGGGGACGAACTTGGCGCCCGGGCTTCGGGCGGTTATTTTTGGATACGGCTGTCCCTGCAGTCTATTTTTGGCACCACGGAGGCCGCTCGTAAATTCTCGCGCCATTCCGAGTCACGGCGGACGAGTTGGCCAGCCCCACCCCCGGGGCTCTAGCCCATCCGTTTTTGTGGCCTTTTTCCGCTGGACGAACTTGGCGCCCGGCCTTGGGCGGTTATTTTTGGTGCGGCTGTGCCCGCTGCCTATTTTGGCCCCACAGCACGGAGGCGCTCAGAAAGTATCGCGCCATTCCAGTCCGGCAATGGACCGAAATTGGCCAGCCCCACCCCCAACGCTATAGCCCACTCGTTTTTGTGGCCTTTTTCCGCTGGGACGAACTTGGCGCCCGGCCTTCGGCGGTTATTTTTGGGGCGGCTGTGCTGCCCTATTTTTGGCACCACGGAGGCCGCTCGCAAACTCTCGCGCCATTCCGAGTCCGAGGCGGACTTGGCCAGCCCCACCCCCAAGGCTATAGCCCACCCGTTTTTGTGGCCTTTTTCCGCTGCACGAACTTGGCGCCCCGGCCTTCGGGAAGTTATTTTTGGGCGCGGCTGTGCCCGTGGCCTCTTTTTGGCACACGGAGGCCGCTCGGAAATTCTCGCGCCATTCCGAGACCGGCGGACGGTTGGCCAGCCCCACCCCAAGGCTATAGCCCACCCCGTTTTGTGGCCTTTTTCCGCTGGACGAACTTGGCGCCCGGCCTTCGGGGCGGTTATTTTTAGGCTGTGCCCTTCTGACCTATTTTTGGCACCACGGAGGCCGCTCAGAAAGTATCGCGCCATTCCGAGTCCGTGGCGGAATTGGCCAGCCCACCCCCAACGCTATAGCCCACTCGTTTTGTGGCCGTTTTCTGCTGGACGAACTTGGCGCCCCGGCCTTCGGGTGGTTATTTTTGGGAGCAGCTGTGCCCGCATCCTATTTTTGACACACTGAGGCCGCTCGCAAAGTCTCGCGCCATTCCGAGTCCGGCGGACGAAGTTGGCCAGCCCCACCCCCCAAGGGTATAGTCCACCCGTTTTTGTGGCTTTTTTCCGTTGCACGAACTTGGCGCCCCGGCCTTCGGGCACTTATTTTTGGGCGCGGCTGTGCCCACGGCCTCTTTTTGGCACACAGAGGCCGCTCGCAAATTCTCGCGCCAGTCCGAGTCCGGCGGACGAAGTTGGCCTGACCCACCCCCCAAGGCTATAGCCCACCCGTTTTTGTGGCCTTTTTCCGCTGGACGAACTTGCGCCCGGCCTTGGGCGGTTATTTTTTGGCGCGGCTGTGCCATGCCTATTGTTCAGCACACGGAGGCTGTTCGCAAAGTCTCACGCCATTCCGAGTCCGGCGGACAAAGTTGGCCAGCCCCACCCCCCAAGGCTATAGCCAACCCGTTTTTGTGGCCTTTTTCCGCGGGACGAACTTGGCGCCCCGGGCTTCGGGCGGTTATTTTTGGATGCGGCTGTCCCTGCAGTCTATTTTTGGCACACGGAGGCCGCTCGTAAAGTCTCGCGCCATTCCGAGTACGGCGGACGAAGTTGGCCAGCCCCACCCCCAAGGGCTATAGCCCATCCGTTTTTGTGGCCTTTTTGCGCTGGACGAACTTGGCGCCCCGGCCTTCGGGCGGTTATTTTTGGGCGCGGCTGTGTCCGCGTCCTATTTTTGGCACACGGAGGCCGCTCGCAAAGTCTCGCGCCATTCCGAGTCCGGCGGACGAAGTTGGCCAGCCCCACCCCCCAAGGCTATAGCCCACCTGTTTTTGTGGCCTTTTTCCGCTGCACGAACTTGGCGCCCCGGCCTTCGGGCAGTTATTTTTGTGCGCGGCTGTGCCCGTGGCCTCTTTTTGGCACACGGAGGCCGCTCGCAAATTCTCGTGCCATTCCGAGTCCGACGAGTTGGCCAGCCCCACCCCCAAGGCTATAGCCCACCCGTTTTGAGGCATTTTCCGCTGGACGAACTTGGCGCCCGGCCTTCGGGTGGTTATTTTTGGGTGCGGCTGTGACATGCCTCTTTTGCAGTGGAGGACGCTCGCAAAGTCTTGCGCCATTCCTAGTCCGGCGGACGAAGTGGGCCATCCCCACCCCCCAATGCTATAGCCCACCCGTTTTTGTGCCCTTTTTCCGCTGGACGAACTTGGCGCCCCGGCCTTCGGGTGGTTATTTTTGGGTGCGGCTGTGCCTGCGGCCTCTTTTTGGCACGTGGAGGACGCTCGCAAAGTTTCGCGCCATTCCGAATCCGGCGGACGAAGTTGGCCAGCCCCACCCCCCAAGGCTATGGCCCACCCGTTTTTGAGGCCATTTTCCGCTGGATGAACTTGGTACCCCGGCCTTCGGGTTCTTATTTTTGGGCGTGGCTGTGCCTGCGGCCAATTTTTGCACACACGCTCGCAAAGACTCGCGTCATTCCGAGTCCCGGACGAAGTTGGCCAGCCCTACCCCCAAGGCTATAGCCCACCCGTTTTGTGGCCTTTTTCCGCTGCACGAACTTGGCCCAGGCCTTCGGGTGGTTATTTTAGGCGCTGCTGTGCCCGCGCGGCCTATTGTTGGCACGCGAGGCCGCTCGCAAAGACTCACGTCATTCCGAGTCCGGGACGGCAGTGGAGCCAGCCCCACCCCAAGGCTATAGCCCACCCGTTTTTGTGGCCTTTTTCCGCTGGGCCGAACTTGGCGCCCGGCCTTCGGGTGGTTATTTTTGGGTGCGGCTGTGACCGTGGCCTCTTTTGGCACGTGGAGGACGCTGCAAAGTCTCGCGCAATTCGGAGTCCGGCGGACGAAGTGGGCCAGCCCCACCCCCCAAGGCTATAGCCCACCCGTTGTTGTGGCCGTTTTCCGCTGGACGAACTTGGCGCCCCGGCCGTCGGGTGGTTATTTTTGGGTGTGGCTGTGCCTGCGGCCTCTTTTTGGCTCGTGGAGGACGCTTACAAAGTCTCGCGCCATTCCGAGTCCGGCGGACGAAGTTGGCCAGCCCCACCCCCCAAGGCTGTAGCCCACCCGTTTTTGTGGCCATTTTCCGCTGCACGAACTTGGCGCCCCAGCCTTCGGGCGGTTATTTTTGGGCGCGGTTGTGCCCTTTGGCCTATTTTTGGTACACAGAGGCCGCTCGCAAAGTCTCGCGCCATTCCGAGTCCGGACGAAGTTTGCCTGCCCCACCCCCAAGGCTATAGCCCACCCGTTTTTGTGGCCTTTTCCGCTGGACGAACTTGGCGCCCAGCCTTGGCGGTTATTTTTGGGCGCGGCTGTGTCCGCGGCCTATTTTTGGCACACAGAGGCCGCTCGCAGAGTCTCGCGCCATTCCGAGTCCGGCGGACGAAGTTGGCCAGCCCCACCCCCCAAGCCAAAACCCCACCCGTTTTTGTGGCCTTTTTCCGCTGCGCGAACTTGGCGCCCCAGCCTTCGGGCGGTTATTTTTGGGTGCGGCTGTGTCCGCGGCCTATTTTTGGCACACGGAGGCCGCTCGCACAGTCTCGCGCCGTTCCGAGTCCGGCGGACGAAGTGGGCCAGCCCCACCCCCCAAGGCTATAGCCCACCCGTTTTTGTGGCCATTTTCCGCTCGACGAACTTGGCGCCCCGGCCTTCGCGCAGTTATTTTTGGGCGCGTCTGTGCCCGCGGCCGCTTGTTGGCACACGGAGACGCTCGTTAAGTCTCGCGCCATTCCGAGTCAGGCGGACGAAGTTGGCTAGCCCCACCCCCCAAGGCTATAGCCCACCCGTTTTTGTGGCCTTTTTCCGCTGGACGAACTTGGTGCCCCGGCCTTCGGGCTGTTATTTTTGGATGCGGCTGTACCCGCGGCCTATTTTTTGAACACGGAGGCCGCTCGCAAAGTCTCGCGCCATTCCGAGTCCGGCGGACGAAGTTGGCTAGCCCCACCCCCCAAGGCTATAGCCCACCCGTTTTTGTGGCCTTTTTCCGCTGGAGCGAACTTGGCGCCCGGCCTTCGGACCGGCCATTTTTGGGCGCGGCTGTGCCCGCGGCCTATTTTTGGAATACGGAGGCCGCTCGCAATGTCTCGCGCCATTCCGAGTCCGCGGACGAAGTTGGCCAGCCCCACCCCCAAGGCTATAGCCCACCCGTTTTTGTGGCCTTTTTCCGCTGGGACGAACTTGGCGCCCCGCCTTCGGGCGGTTATTTTTTGGGTGCGGCTGTGCCCGTGGCCTATTTTGGCACACGGAGGCCGTTCGCAAAGTCTCGCGCCATTCCGAGTCCAGGGGGACGGTTGGCCAGCCCCACCCCCAAGGCTATAGCCCACCTGTTTTGTGGCCTTTTCCGCTGGACGAACTTGGCGCCCGGCCTTCGGGCGGTTATTTTGGGTGCGGCTGTGGCCGCTGGCCTATTTTTGGCACACGGAGGCCGCTCGCAAAGTCTCGCGCCATTCTGAGTCCGGGGGAAGTTGGCCAGCCCCACCCCCAAGGCTATAGCCCACCCGTTTTGTGGCCTTTTCCGCTGCACGAACTTGCCGACCCGGCCTTCGGGCCGTTATTTTTGGGCGCAGCTGTTCCCGCGGCCTCTTTTTGGCATGTGGAGGCCGCTCGCAAAGTCTCACGCCATTCCGAGTCCGGCGGACGATGTTGGCCAGCCTCACCCCCCAAGGCTATAGCCCACCCGATTTTGTGGCCTTTTCCGCTGCACGAACTTGGCGCGCCAGCCTTGGGTGGTTATTTTTGGGCGCTGGTGTGCCCGCGGCCTATTTTTGGTACACAGAGGCAGCTCGCAAAGTCTCGCGCCATTCCGAGTCCGGCGGACGAAGTTGGCCAGCCCCACCCCCCAAGGCTATAGCCCACCCGTTTTTGTGGCCGTTTTCCGCTGGACGAACTTGGCGCCCCGGCCTTCGGGCGGTTATTTTTGGGCGCGGCTGTGCGCGCGGCCTATTTTTCACACACGGAGGCCGCTCGCAAAGTCTCGCGCCATTCTGAATCCGGCGGACAAAGTTGGCCAGCCCCACCCCCCAAGGCTATAGACCACCCGTTTTGTGGCCTTTTCCGCTGGACGACTTGGCGCCCGGCCTTGGGCGGTTATTTTTAAGCGCGGCTGTACCGCGGCCTATTTTGGTACACAGAGCGCTCGCCAGAGTCTCGCGCCATTCCGAGTCCAGCGGACGGTTGGCCAGCCCCACCCCCCAAGGCTATAGCCCACCCGTTTTTGTGGCCTTTTTCCGCTGCGCGAACTTGGCGCCCCAGCCTTCGGGCGGTTATTTTTGGGTGCGGCTGTGTCCGCGGCCTATTTTTGGCACACGGAGGCTGCTCGCAAAGTCTCGCGCCATTCCGAGTCCGGCGGACGAAGTGGGCCAGCCCCACCCCCCAAGGCTATAGCCCACCCGTTTTTGTGGCCTTTTTCCGCTGGACGAACTTGGCGCCCCGGCCTTCGGGCGGTTATTTTTGGGTGCGGCTGTGACCGTAGCCTATTTTGGCACACAGAGGCCGCTCGCAAAGACTCGCGTCATTCGAGTCCGGGGACGAACTTGGCCAGCCCCACCCCCAAGGCTATAGCCCACCTGTTTTTGTGGCCTTTTTCCGCTGGGACGAACTTGGCGCCCGGCCTTGGGCGGTTATTTTTGGGTGCGGCTGTGGCCGCGCCTGTTTTTGGTACACGGAGGCCGCTCGCAAAGTCTCGCGCCATTCTGAGTCCGGGGACGAAGTTGGCCAGCCCACCCCCAAGGCTATAGCCCACCCGTTTTGTGGCCTTTTTCCGCTGCACGAACTTGTGACCCGGCCTTCGGGCCGTTATTTTTAGGCGCAGCTGTGCCGCATGACCTCTTTTTGGCATGTGGAGCCGCTCGCAAAGTCCCACGCCATTCCGAGTCCATGGACGATGTTGGCCAGCCTCACCCCCAAGGCTATAGCCCACCCGTTTTTGTGGCCTTTTTCCGCTGCACGAACTTGGCGCGCCAGCCTTCGGGAATTGGTTATTTTGGGCGCGGTTGTGCCCGGCCTATTTTGGTACACAGAGGCAGCTCGCAAAGTCTCGCGCCATTCCGTGTCCGCGGACGAAGTTGGCCAGCCCCACCCCACAAGGATATAGCCCACCAGTTTTTGTGGCCTTTTACCGATGGTCTTACTTGGGGCCCCGTCGTTCGTGCTGGTGGTTTCGGCTCGGCTGTGCCCGCGGCCTATTTTTGGCACACGGAGGCCGCTCGCAAAGACTCGCGTCATTCCGAGTCCGGGACGACACTTGGCCAGCCCCACCCCAAGGCTATAGCCCACCCGTTTTGTGGCCTTTTTCCGCTGGACGAACTTGGCGCCCGGCCTTGGACGGTTATTTTTGGGCGCGGCTGTGCCCGCGGCCTATTTTTGAATACGGAGGCCGCTCGCAATGTCTCAGCGCCATTCCGAGTTCGGCGGACGAAGTGGGCCAGCCCCACGCCCAAGGCTATAGCCCACCCGTTTTTGTGGCCTTTTTCCGCTGGACGATCTTGGCGCCCCAGCCTTCGGGCGGTTATTTTTAGGTGCGGCTGTGCCTGCGGCCAATTTTTGGCACACGAAGAACCCTCGCAAAGTCTCGCGCCATTCCGAGTCCGGCGGACGAAGTTGGCCAGCCCCACCCCCCAAGGCTATAGCCCACCCAATTTTGTGGCCTTTTTCCGCTGGACGAACTTGGCTCCCCGGCCTTCGGGCAGTTATTTTGTGCGGCTGTGGCCGCGTCTTAGCACACGGAGGCCGCTCGCAGTCTCGCGCCATTCTGAGTCCGGGGGACGAAGTTGGCCAGCCCCACCCCCAAGGCTATAGCCCACCCGTTTTGTGGCCTTTTTCGCTGCACGAACTTGGCGACCCGGCCTTCGGGCCGTTATTTTTGCGCAGCTGTGCCCGCGGCCTCTTTGGCATGTGGAGGCCGCTCGGAAAGTCTCACGCCATTCCGAGTCCGGACGATGTTGGCCAGCCACACACCCAATGCTATAGACAACACCAATTTGTGGCCTTTTTCCGCTGCACGAACTTGGCGCGCCAGCCTTCGGGTGGTTATTTTAGTGGTTGTGCCCTATTTTTGGTACACAGAGGCAGCTCGCAAAGTCTCGCGCCATTCCGAGTCCGAGGCGGACGAAGTTGGCCAGCCCCACCCCCAAGGCTATAGCCCACCCGTTTTGTGGCGTTTCCGCTGGACGAACTTGGCGCCTCGGCCTTCGGGCGGTTATTTTTGGCGCGGCTGTGCGCGGCCTATTTTCCCACACGGAGGCCGCTCGCAAAGTCTCGCGCCATTCCGAATCCGGCGGACAAAGTTGGCCAGCCCCACCCCCCAAGGCTATAGCCCACCAGTTTTTGTGGCCTTTTTCCGCTGGACGAACTTGGCGCCCGGCCTTGGGCGGTTATTTTTAAGCGGCTGTACCCGGCCTATTTTTGGTACACAGAGGCCGCTCGCAGAGTCTCGCGCCATTCCGAGTCCGGGGCGGACGAAGTTGGCCAGCCCCACCCCAAGGCTATAGCCCACCCGTTTTGTGGCCTTTTTCGCTGCGCGAACTTGGCGCCCAGCCTTCGGGCGGTTATTTTTGGGTGCGGCTGTGTCCGCGGCCTATTTTTCACACACACGGAGGCTGCTGAAAGTCTCGCGCCATTCCGAGTCCGGCGGACGAAGTGGGCCAGCCCCACCCCCAAGGCTATAGCCCACCCGTTTTTGTGGCCTTTTTCCGCTGGACGAACTTGGCGCCCGGCCTTCGGGCGGTTATTTTTAGGTCTGGCTGTGCCGCGGCCTATTTTTGGCACACGGAGGCTGCTCGTAAAGTCTCGCGCCATTCCGAGTACGGCGGACGAAGTTGGCCAGCCCCACCCCCCAGGGCTATTGCCCATCCGTTTGTGTGGCCTTTGTCCGCTGGACGAACTTGTCGCGCCGGCCGTCGGGCGGTTATTTTTGTGCGGCTGTGCCTATTTTTGGCACACGGAGGCCGCTCAGAAAGTATCGCGCCATTCCGAGTCCGGCAGACGAAATTGGCCAGCCCCACCCCCCAACGCTATAGCCCACTCGTTTTTGTGGCCTTTTTCCGCTGGACGAACTTGGCGCCCCGGCCTTCGGGCGGTTATTTTTGGGCACGGCTGTGCCCGCATCCTATTTTTGGCACACGGAGGCCGCTTGCAAAGTCTCGCGCCATTACGAGTCCGGCGGACGAAGTTGGCCAGCCCCACCCCCCAAGGCTATAGCCCACCCGTTTTTGTGGCCTTTTTCCGCTGCACGAACTTGGCGCCCCGGCCTTCGGGCAGTTATTTTTGGGCGCGGCTGTGCCCGTGGCCTCTTTTTGGCACACGGAGGCCGCTCGCAAATTCTCACGCCATTCCGAGTCCGGCGGACGAAGTGGGCCAACCCCACCCCCCAAGGCTATAGCCCACCCGTTTTTGAGGCCTTTTTCCGCTGGAAGAAATTGGCGCCCCGGCCTTCGGGTGGTTATTTTTGGGTGCAGCTGTGACCGCGGCCTCTTTTTGGCACGTGGAGGATGCTCGCAAAGTCTCGCGCCATTCCGAGTCTGGCGGACGAAGTGGGCCAACCCCACCCCCCAATGCTATAGCCCACCCGTTTTTGTGGCCTTTTTCCGCTGGACGAATTTGGCGCCCCGGCCTTCGGGTGGTTATTTTTGGGCGCGGCTGTGCCCGCATCCTATTTTTGGCACACGGAGGGCGCTCGCAAAGTCTCGCCCCATTCCGAGTCCGGCAGACGAAGTTGGCCAGCCCCTCCCCCCAAGGCTATAGCCCACCCGTTTTTTGGGCATTTTTGCGGCGGACGAACTTGGGGACGGGACCTTCGAGGGCTTATTTTTGGGTGTGGCTGTGCCCGCGGCCTATTTTTACCGCACGGATGCCGCTCGCAAAGTCTCACGCCATTCTGAGTCCGGCGGGCGAAGTCGGCCAGCCCCACCCCCCAAGGCTATAGCCCACCCGTTTTTGTGGCCATTTTCCGCGGGACGACTTGGCGCCCGGCCTTGGGCGGTTATTTTTGGCGCGGCTGTGCCTGCCTATTTTTGGCACACGGAGGCTGCTCGCAAAGTATCGCGCCATTCCGAGTCCGGCAGACGAAGTTGGCCCGCCCCACCCCCCAACGCTATAGCCCACTCGTTTTTGTGGCCATTTTCCGCTGGACGAACTTGGCGCCCCGGCCTTCGGGTGGTTATTTTTGGGCGCGGCTGTAACCACGTCCTATTGTTGGCGCACGGACGCCGCTCGCAAAGTCTCGCACAATTCCGAGTCCGGCGGACGAAGTTGGCCAGCCCCACCCCCCAAGGCTATAGCCCACCCGTTTTTGTGGCCTTTTTCCGCTGGACGAACTTGGCGCCCCGGCCTTCGGGCGGTTATTTTTTGGCGCGGCTGTGCCCGCGGCCTATTGTTGGAACACGGATGCTGTTCGCAAAGTCTCGCGCCATTCCGAGTCCGGCGGACAAAGTTGGCCAGCCCCACCCCCCAAGGCTATGGCCAACCCGTTTTTGTGGCCTTTTTCCGCGGGACGAACTTGGCGCCCCGGGCTTCGGGCGGTTATTTTTGGATACGGCTGTCCCTGCAGTCTATTTTTGGCACACGGAGGCCGCTCGTAAATTCTCGCGCCATTCCGAGTACGGCGGACGAAGTTGGCCAGCCCCACCCCCCAGGGCTCTAGCCCATCCGTTTTTGTGGCTTTTTTCCGCTGGACGAACTTGGCGCCCCGGCCTTGGGGCGGTTATTTTTTGGTGCGGCTGTGCCCGCGGCCTATTTTTGGCACACGGAGGCCGCTCAGAAAGTATCGCGCCATTCCGTGTCCGGCGGACGAAATTGGCCAGCCCCACCCCCCAACGCTATAGCCCACTCGTTTTTGTGGCCTTTTTCCGCTGGACGAACTTGGCGCCCCGGCCTTCGGGCGGTTATTTTTGGGCGCGGCTGTGCCCGCGTCCTATTTTTGGCACACGGAGGCCGCTCGCAAACTCGCGCGCCTTTCCGAGTCCGGCGGACGAAGTTGGCCAGCCCCACCCCCCAAGGCTATAGCCCACCCGTTTTGTGGCCTTTTCCGCTGCCTGAACTTGGCGCCCCGGCCTTCGGGAAGTTATTTTTGGGCGCGGCTGTGCCCGTGGCCTCTTTTTGGCACACGGAGGCCGCTCGGAAATTCTCGCGCCATTCCGAGCCCGGCGGACGAAGTTGGCCAGCCCCACCCCCCAAGGCTATAGCCCACCCGGTTTTGTGGCCTTTTTCCGCTGGACGAACGTGGCGCCCCGGCCTTCGGGCGGTTATTTTTTGGCGCGGCTGTGCCCGCGGCCTATTTTTGGCACACGGAGGCCGCTCAGAAAGTATCGCGCCATTCCGAGTCCGGCGGACGAAATTGGCCAGCCCCACCCCCCAACGCTATAGCCCACTCGTTTTTGTGGCCGTTTTCTGCTGGACGAACTTGGCGCCCCGGCCTTCGGGTGGTTATTTTTGGGAGCAGCTGTGCCCGCATCCTATTTTTGACACACTGAGGCCGCTCGCAAAGTCTCGCGCCATTCCGAGTCCGGCGGACGAAGTTGGCCAGCCCCACCCCCCAAGGTTATAGCCCACCCGTTTTTGTGGCTTTTTTCCGTTGCACGAACTTGGCGCCCCGGCCTTCAGGCACTTATTTTTGGGCGCGGCTGTGCCCACGGCCTCTTTTTGGCACACAGAGGCCGCTCGCAAATTCTCGCGCCATTCCGAGTCCGGCGGACGAAGTTGGCCTGACCCACCCCCCAAGGCTATAGCCCACCCGTTTTTGTGGCCTTTTTCCGCGGGACGAACTTGGCGCCCCGGGCTTCGGGCGGTTATTTTTGGCGGCTGTGCCGCGGCCTATTGTTGGCACACGGAGGCTGTTACCGCAAAGTCTCACGCCATTCCGAGTCCGAGCGGACAAAGTTGGCCAGCCCCACCCCCAAGGCTATAGCCAACCCGTTTTTGTGGCCTTTTTCCGGGACGGGATTTAACTTGGCGCCCGGGCTTCGGGCGGTTATTTTTGGATGCGGCTGTCCCTGCAGTCTATTTTTGGCACACGGAGGCCGCTCGTAAAGTCTCGCGCCATTCCGAGTACGGCGGACGAAGTTGGCCAGCCCCACCCCCAAGGGCTATAGCCCATCCGTTTTTGTGGCCTTTTTGCGCTGGACGAACTTGGCGCCCCGGCCTTCGGGCGGTTATTTTTGGGCGCGGCTGTGTCCGCGTCCTATTTTTGGCACACGGAGGCCGCTCGCAAAGTCTCGCGCCATTCCGAGTCCGGCGGACGAAGTTGGCCAGCCCCACCCCCCAAGGCTATAGCCCACCTGTTTTTGTGGCCTTTTTCCGCTGCACGAACTTGGCGCCCCGGCCTTCGGGCAGTTATTTTTGTGCGCGGCTGTGCCCGTGGCCTCTTTTTGGCACACGGAGGCCGCTCGCAAATTCTCGCGCCATTCCGAGTCCGGCGGACGAAGTTGGCCAGCCCCACCCCCCAAGGCTATAGCCCACCCGTTTTTGAGGCATTTTCCGCTGGACGAACTTGGCGCCCCGGCCTTCGGGTGGTTATTTTTGGGTGCGGCTGTGACCGCGGCCTCTTTTTGGCACGTGGAGGACGCTCGCAAAGTCTCGCGCCATTCCTAGTCCGGCGGACGAAGTGGGCCAACCCCACCCCCCAATGCTATAGCCCACCCGTTTTTGTGGCCTTTTTCCGCTGGACGAACTTGGCGCCCCGGCCTTCGGGTGGTTATTTTTGGGTGCGGCTGTGCCTGAGGCCTCTTTTTGGCACGTGGAGGACGCTCGCAAAGTCTCGCGCCATTCCGAGTCCGGCGGACGAAGTTGGCCAGCCCCACCCCCCAAGGCTATAGCCCACCCGTTTTTGTGGCCTTTTTCCGCTGGACGAACTTGGTACCCCGGCTTTCGGGTTGTTATTTTTGGGCGCGGCTGTGCCCGCGGCCTATTTTTGGCACACGAAGGCCGCTCGCAAAGACTCGCGTCATTCCGAGTCCGGCGGACGAAGTTGGCCAGCCCTACCCCCCAAGGCTATAGCCCACCCGTTTTTGTGGCCTTTTTCCGCTGCACGAACTTGGCGTCCAGGCCTTCGGGTGGTTATTTTTGGGCGCGGCTGTGCCCGCGGCCTATTGTTGGCACACGGAGGCCGCTCGCAAAGACTCACGTCATTCCGAGTCCGGCGGACGAAGTGGGCCAGCCCCACCCCCCAAGGCTATAGCCCACCCGTTTTTGTGGCCTTTTTCCGCTGGACGAACTTGGCGCCCCGGCCTTCGGGTGGTTATTTTTGGGTGCGGCTGTGACCGTGGCCTCTTTTTGGCACGTGGAGGACGCTCGCAAAGTCTCGCGCAATTCCGAGTCCGGCGGACGAAGTGGGCCAACCCCACCCCCCAATGCTATAGCCCACCCGTTTTTGTGGCCTTTTTCCGCTGGACGAACTTGGCGCCCCGGCCTTCGGGTGGTTATTTTTGGGTGTGGCTGTGCCTGCGGCCTCTTTTTGGCTCGTGGAGGACGCTTACAAAGTCTCGCGCCATTCCGAGTCCGGCGGACGAAGTTGGCCAGCCCCACCCCCCAAGGCTGTAGCCCACCCGTTTTTGTGGCCATTTTCCGCTGCACGAACTTGCCGCGCCAGCCTTCGGGTGGTTATTTTTGGGTGCGGTTGTGCCCGCGGCCTATTTTTGGTACACAGAGGCCGCTCGCAAAGTCTCGCGCCATTCCGAGTCCGGCGGACGAAGTTTGCCAGCCCCACCCCCCAAGGCTATAGCCCACCCGTTTTTGTGGCCTTTTTCCGCTGGACGAACTTGGCGCCCCAGCCTTCGGGCGGTTATTTTTGGGTGCGGCTTTGTCCGCGGCCTATTTTTGGCACACAGAGGCCGCTCGCAGAGTCTCGCGCCATTCCGAGTCCGGCGGACGAAGTTGGCCAGCCCCACCCCCCAAGGCTATAGCCCACCCGTTTTTGTGGCCTTTTTCCGCTGCGCGAACTTGGCGCCCCAGCCTTCGGGCGGTTATTTTTGGGTGCGGCTGTGTCCGCGGCCTATTTTTGACACACGGAGGCCGCTCGCAAAGTCTCGCGCCATTCCGAGTCCGGCGGACGAAGTGGGCCAGCCCCACCCCCCAAGGCTATAGCCCACCCGTTTTTGTGGCCATTTTCCGCTGCACGAACTTGGCGCCCCGGCCTTCGGGCAGTTATTTTTGGGCGCGGCTGTGTCCGCGGCCTCTTTTTGGCACAGGGAGACCGCTCGTAAAGTCTCGCGCCATTCCGAGTCAGGCGGACGAAGTTGGCCAGCCCCACCCCCCAAGGCTATAGCCCACCCGTTTTTGTGGCCTTTTTCCGCTGGACGAACTTGGTGCCCCGGCCTTCGGGCTGTTATTTTTGGGCGCGGCTGTGCCCGCGGCCTATTTTTGGCACACGGAGGCCGCTCGCAAAGACTCGCGTCATTCCGAGTCCGGGGGACGAACTTGGCCAGCCCCACCCCCCAAGGCTCTAGCCCACACGTTTTTGTGGCCTTTTTCCGCTGGACGAACTTGGCGCCCCGGCCTTCGGACGGTTATTTTTGGGCGCGGCTGTGCCCGCGGCCTATTTTTGGAATACGGAGGCCGCTCGCAATGTCTCGCGCCATTCCGAGTCCGGCGGACGAAGTTGGCCAGCCCCACCCCCCAAGGCTATAGCCCACCCGTTTTGTGGCCTTTTTCCGCTGGACGAACTTGGCGCCCGGCCTTCGGGCGGTTATTTTGGGTGCGGCTGTGCCCGTGGCCTATTTTTGGCACACGGAGGCCGTTCGCAAAGTCTCGCGCCATTCCGAGTCCGGGGACGAAGTTGGCCAGCCCCACCCCCAAGGCTATAGCCCACCTGTTTTTGTGGCCTTTTTCCGCTGGACGAACTTGGCGCCCGGCCTTCGGGCGGTTATTTTGGGTGCGGCTGTGGCCGCGCCTATTTTTGGCACAGGGAGGCCGCTCGCAAAGTCTCGCGCCATTCTGAGTCCGGGGGACGAAGTTGGCCAGCCCCACCCCCCAAGGCTATAGCCCACCCGTTTTTGTGGCCTTTTTCCGCTGCACGAACTTGCCGACCCGGCCTTCGGGCCGTTATTTTTGGGCGCAGCTGTTCCCGCGGCCTCTTTTTGGCATGTGGAGGCCGCTCGCAAAGTCTCACGCCATTCCGAGTCCGGCGGACGATGTTGGCCAGCCTCACCCCCCAAGGCTATAGCCCACCCGTTTTTGTGGCCTTTTTCCGCTGCACGAACTTGGCGCGCCAGCCTTCGGGTGGTTATTTTTGGGCGCGGTTGTGCCCGCGGCCTATTTTTGGTACACAGAGGCAGCTCGCAAAGTCTCGCGCCATTCCGAGTCCGGCGGACGAAGTTGGCCAGCCCCACCCCCCAAGGCTATAGCCCACCCGTTTTTGTGGCCGTTTTCCGCTGGACGAACTTGGCGCCTCGGCCTTCGGGCGGTTATTTTTGGGCGCGGCTGTGCGCGCGGCCTATTTTTCACACACGGAGGCCGCTCGCAAAGTCTCGCGCCATTCCGAATCCGGCGGACTAAGTTGGCCAGCCCCACCCCCCAAGGCTATAGCCCACCCGTTTTTGTGGCCTTTTTCCGCTGGACGAACTTGGCGCCCCGGCCTTCGGGCGGTTATTTTTTAGCGCGGCTGTACCCGCGGCCTATTTTTGGTACACAGAGGCCGCTCGCAGAGTCTCGCGCCATTCCGAGTCCGGCGGACGAGTTGGCCAGCCCCACCCCCAAGGCTATAGCCCACCCGTTTTGTGGCCTTTTTCCGCTGCGCGAACTTGGCGCCCCAGCCTTCGGGCGGTTATTTTTGGGTGCGGCTGTGTCCGCGGCCTATTTTTCGCACACGGAGGCTGCTCGCAAAGTCTCGCGCCATTCCGAGTCCGGCGGACGAAGTGGGCCAGCCCCACCCCCCAAGGCTATAGCCCACCCGTTTTTGTGGCCTTTTTCCGCTGGACGAACGTGGCGCCCCGGCCTTCGGGCGGTTATTTTTGGGTACGGCTGTGGCCGCGGCCTATTTTTGGCACACAGAGGCCGCTCGCAAAGACTCGCGTCATTCTGAGTCCGGGGGACGAACTTGGCCAGCCCCACCCCCCAAGGCTATAGCCCACCTGTTTTTGTGGCCTTTTTCCGCTGGACGAACTTGGCGCCCCAGCCTTCGGGCGGTTATTTTTGGGTGCGGCTGTGGCCGCTGCCTATTTTTGGTACACTGAGGCAGCTCGCAAAGTCTCGCGCCATTCCGTGTCCGGCGGACGAAGTTGGCCAGCCCCCCCCCAAGGCTATAGCCCACCCGCTTTTGTGGCCTTTTTCCGCTGCACGAACTTGACCCGGCCTTCGGGCCGTTATTTTTGGCGCAGCTGTGCCCTGCCTCTTTTTGGCATGTGGAGGCCGCCGCAAAGTCTCACGCCATTCCGAGTCCGCGGACGATGTTGGCCAGCCTCACCCCCAAGGCTATAGCCCACCCGTTTTTGTGGCCTTTTTCCGCTGCACGAACTTGGCGCGCCAGCCTTCGGGTGGTTATTTTTGGGCGCGGTTGTGCCCGCGGCCTATTTTTGGTACACAGAGGCAGCTCGCAAAGTCTCGCGCCATTCCGTGTCCGGCGGACGAAGTTGGCCAGCCCCACCCCCCAAGGCTATAGCCCACCCGTTTTTGTGGCCTTTTTCCGCTGGACGAACTTGGTGCCCCGGCCTTCGGGCTGTTATTTTTGGGCGCGGCTGTGCCCGCGGCCTATTTTTGGCACACGGAGGCCGCTCGCAAAGACTCGCGTCATTCCGAGTCCGGGGGACGAACTTGGCCAGCCCCACCCCCCAAGGCTATAGCCCACCCGTTTTTGTGGCCTTTTTCCGCTGGACGAACTTGGCGCCCCGGCCTTCGGACGGTTATTTTTGGGCGCGGCTGTGCCCGCGGCCTATTTTTGGAATACGGAGGCCGCTCGCAATGTCTCGCGCCATTCCGAGTCCGGCGGACGAAGTTGGCCAGCCCCACCCCCCAAGGCTATAGCCCACCCGTTTTTGTGGCCTTTTTCCGCTGGACGAACTTGGCGCCCCGGCCTTCGGGCGGTTATTTTTGGGTGCGGCTGTGCCCGTGGCCTATTTTTGGCACACGGAGGCCGTTCGCAAAGTCTCGCGCCATTCCGAGTCCGGGGGACGAAGTTGGCCAGCCCCACCCCCCAAGGCTATAGCCCACCCGTTTTTGTGGCCTTTTTCCGCTGGACGAACTTGGCGCCCCGGCCTTCGGGCGGTTATTTTTGGGTGCGGCTGTGGCCGCGGCCTATTTTTGGCACACGGAGGCCGCTCGCAAAGTCTCGCGCCATTCTGAGTCCGGGGGACGAAGTTGGCCAGCCCCACCCCCCAAGGCTATAGCCCACCCGTTTTTGTGGCCTTTTTCCGCTGCACGAACTTGGCGACCCGGCCTTCGGGCCGTTATTTTTGGGCGCAGCTGTGCCCGCGGCCTCTTTTTGGCATGTGGAGGCCGCTCGCAAAGTCTCACGCCATTCCGAGTCCGGCGGACGATGTTGGCCAGCCTCACCCCCCAAGGCTATAGCCCACCCGTTTTTGTGGCCTTTTTCCGCTGCACGAACTTGGCGCGCCAGCCTTCGGGTGGTTATTTTTGGGCGCGGTTGTGCCCGCGGCCTATTTTTGGTACACAGAGGCAGCTCGCAAAGTCTCGCGCCATTCCGAGTCCGGCGGACGAAGTCGGCCAGCCCCACCCCCCAAGGCTATAGCCCACCCGTTTTTGTGGCCGTTTTCCGCTGGACGAACTTGGCGCCTCGGCCTTCGGGCGGTTATTTTTGGGCGCGGCTGTGCGCGCGGCTTATTTTTGGCACACGGAGGCCGCTCGAAAAGTCTCGCGCCATTCCGAATCCGGCGGACAAAGTTGGCCAGCCCCACCCCCCAAGGCTATAGCCCACCAGTTTTTGTGGCCTTTTTCCGCTGGACGAACTTGGCGCCCCGGCCTTCGGGCGGTTATTTTTTAGCGCGGCTGTACCCGCGGCCTATTTTTGGTACACAGAGGCCGCTCGCAGAGTCTCGCGCCATTCCGAGTCCGGCGGACGAAGTTGGCCAGCCCCACCCCCCAAGGCTATAGCCCACCCGTTTTTGTGGCCTTTTTCCGCTGCGCGAACTTGGCGCCCCAGCCTTCGGGCGGTTATTTTTGGGTGCGGCTGTGTCCGCGGCCTATTTTTCACACACGGAGGCTGCTCGCAAAGTCTCGCGCCATTCCGAGTGGGCCAGCCCCACCCCCCAAGGCTATAGCCCACCCGTTTTTGTGGCCTTTTTCCGCTGCACGAACTTGGCGACCCGGCCTTCGGGCCGTTATTTTTGGGTACGGCTGTGGCCGCGGCCTATTTTTTGCACACGGAGGCCGCTCGCAAAGACTCGCGTCATTCTGAGTCCGGGGGACGAACTTGGCCAGCCCCACCCCCCAAGGTTATAGCCCACCTGTTTTTGTGGCCTTTTTCCGCTGGATGAACTTGGCGCCCGGCCTTCGGGCAGTTATTTTTGGTGCGGCTGTGGCGCCTATTTTTGGCACACGGAGGCCGCTCACAAAGTCTCGCGCCATTCTGAGTCCGGGGACGAAGTTGGCCAGCCCCACCCCCAAGGCTATAGCCCACCCGTTTTGTGGCCTTTTTCCGCTGCACGAACTTGGCGACCCGGCCTTCGGGCCGTTATTTTTGGGCGCGGCTGTGCCTTGCCTCTTTTTGGCATGTGGAGGCCGCCGCAAAGTCTCACGCCATTCTGAGTCCGGGGGACGAAGTTGGCCAGCCCCACCCCCCAAGGCTATAGCCCACCCGTTTTTGTGGCCTTTTTCCGCTGCACGAACTTGGCGCGCCAGCCTTCGGGTGGTTATTTTTGGGCGCGGTTGTGCCCGCGGCCTATTTTTGGTACACAGAGGCAGCTCGCAAAGTCTCGCGCCATTCCGAGTCCGGCGGACGAAGTTGGCCAGCCCCACCCCCCAAGGCTATAGCCCACCCGTTTTTGTGGCCGTTTTCCGCTGGACGAACTTGGCGCCTCGGCCTTCGGGCGGTTATTTTTGGGCGCGGCTGTGCGCGCGGCCTATTTTTGGCACACGGAGGCCGCTCGCAAAGTCTCGCGCCATTCCGAATCCGGCGGACAAAGTTGGCCAGCCCCACCCCCCAAGGCTATAGCCCACCCGGTTTTGTGGCCTTTTTCCGCTGGACGAACTTGGCGCCCCGGCCTTCGGGCGGTTATTTTTTAGCGCGGCTGTACCCGCGGCCTATTTTTGGTACACAGAGGCCGCTCGCAGAGTCTCGCGCCATTCCGAGTCCGGCGGACGAAGTTGGCCAGCCCCACCCCCCAAGGCTATAGCCCACCCGTTTTTGTGGCCTTTTTCCGCTGCGCGAACTTGGCGCCCCAGCCTTCGGGCGGTTATTTTTGGGTGCGGCTGTGTCCGGCCTATTTTTTCGCACACGGAGGCTGCTCGCAAAGTCTCGCGCCATTCCGAGTCCGGCGGAGTGGGCCAGCCCCACCCCCCAAGGCTATAGCCCACACGTTTTTGTGGCCTTTTTCCGCTGGACGAACTTGGCGCCCCGGCCTTCGGGCGGTTATTTTTGGGTACGGCTGTGGCCGCGGCCTATTTTTGGCACACGGAGGCCGCTCGCAAAGACTCGCGTCATTCTGAGTCCGGGGGACGAACTTGGCCAGCCCCACCCCCCAAGGCTATAGCCCACCCGTTTTTGTGGCCTTTTTCCGCTGCACGAACTTGGCGCCCCGGCCTTCGGACGGTTATTTTTGGGCGTGGCTGTGCCCGCGGCCTCTTTTTGGCATGTGGAGGCCGCTCGCAATGTCTCGCGCCATTCCAAGTCCGGCGGACGAAGTTGGCCAGCCCCACCCCCCAAGGCTATAGCCCACCCGTTTTTGTGGCCTTTTTCCGCTGGACGAACTTGGCGCCCCAGCCTTCGGACGGTTATTTTTGGGCGCGGCTGTGCCCGCGGCCTATTTTTGGAATACGGAGGCCGCTCGCAATGTCTCGCGCCATTCCGAGTCCGGCGGACGAAGTTGGCCAGCCCCACCCCCCAAGGCTATAGCCCACCCGTTTTTGTGGCCTTTTTCCGCTGGACGAACTTGGCGCCCCGGCCTTCGGGCGGTTATTTTTTGGTGCGGCTGTGCCCGTGGCCTATTTTTGGTACACAGAGGCCGCTCGCAGAGTCTCGCGCCATTCCGAGTCCGGCGGACGAAGTTGGCCAGCCCCACCCCCCAAGGCTATAGCCCACCCGTTTTTGTGGCCTTTTTCCGCTGCGCGAACTTGGCGCCCCAGCCTTCGGGCGGTTATTTTTGGGTGCGGCTGTGTCCGCGGCCTATTTTTCACACACGGAGGCTGCTCGCAAAGTCTCGCGCCATTCCGAGTCCGGCGGACGAAGTGGGCCAGCCCCACCCCCCAAGGCTATAGCCCACCCGTTTTTGTGGCCTTTTTCCGCTGGACGAACTTGGCGCCCCGGCCTTCGGGCGGTTATTTTTGGGTACGGCTGTGGCCGCGGCCTATTTTTGGCACACGGAGGCCGCTCGCAAAGACTCGCGTCATTCTGAGTCCGGGGGACGAACTTGGCCAGCCCCACCCCCCAAGGTTATAGCCCACCTGTTTTTGTGGCCTTTTTCCGCTGGATGAACTTGGCGCCCCGGCCTTCGGGCAGTTATTTTTGGGTGCGGCTGTGGCCGCGGCCTATTTTTGGCACACGGAGGCCGCTCACAAAGTCTCGCGCCATTCTGAGTCCGGGGGACGAAGTTGGCCAGCCCCACCCCCCAAGGCTATAGCCCACCCGTTTTTGTGGCCTTTTTCCGCTGCACGAACTTGGCGACCCGGCCTTCGGGCCGTTATTTTTGGGCGCAGCTGTGCCCGCGGCCTCTTTTTGGCATGTGGAGGCCGCTCGCAAAGTCTCACGCCATTCCGAGTCCGGCGGACGATGTTGGCCAGCCTCACCCCCCAAGGCTATAGCCCACCCGTTTTTGTGGCCTTTTTCCGCTGCACGAACTTGGCGCGCCAGCCTTCGGGTGGTTATTTTTGGGCGCGGTTGTGCCCGCGGCCTATTTTTGGTACACAGAGGCAGCTCGCAAAGTCTCGCGCCATTCCGTGTCCGGCGGACGAAGTTGGCCAGCCCCACCCCCCAAGGCTATAGCCCACCCGTTTTTGTGGCCGTTTTCCGCTGGACGAACTTGGCGCCTCGGCCCTCGGGCGGTTATTTTTGGGCGCGGCTGTGCGCGCGGCCTATTTTTGGCACACGGAGGCCGCTCGCAAAGTCTCGCGCCATTCCGAATCCGGCGGACAAAGTTGGCCAGCCCCACCCCCCAAGGCTATAGCCCACCCGTTTTTGTGGCCTTTTTCCGCTGGACGAACTTGGCGCCCCGGCCTTCGGGCGGTTATTTTTTAGCGCGGCTGTACCCGCGGCCTATTTTTGGTACACAGAGGCCACTCGCAGAGTCTCGCGCCATTCCGAGTCCGGCGGACGAAGTTGGCCAGCCCCACCCCCCAAGGCTATAGCCCACCCGTTTTTGTGGCCTTTTTCCGCTGCGCGAACTTGGCGCCCCAGCCTTCGGGCGGTTATTTTTGGGTGCGGCTGTGTCCGCGGCCTATTTTTCGCACACGGAGGCTGCTCGCAAAGTCTCGCGCCATTCCGAGTCCGGCGGACGAAGTGGGCCAGCCCCACCCCCCAAGGCTATAGCCCACACGTTTTTGTGGCCTTTTTCCGCTGGACGAACTTGGCGCCCCGGCCTTCGGGCGGTTATTTTTGGGTACGGCTGTGGCCGCGGCCTATTTTTGGCACACGGAGGCCGCTCGCAAAGACTCGCGTCATTCTGAGTCCGGGGGACGAACTTGGCCAGCCCCACCCCCCAAGGCTATAGCCCACCCGTTTTTGTGGCCTTTTTCCGCTGCACGAACTTGGCGCCCCGGCCTTCGGACGGTTATTTTTGGGCGTGGCTGTGCCCGCGGCCTCTTTTTGGCATGTGGAGGCCGCTCGCAATGTCTCGCGCCATTCCCAGTCCGGCGGACGAAGTTGGCCAGCCCCACCCCCCAAGGCTATAGCCCACCCGTTTTTGTGGCCTTTTTCCGCTGGACGAACTTGGCGCCCCGGCCTTCGGACGGTTATTTTTGGGCGCGGCTGTGCCCGCGGCCTATTTTTGAATACGGAGGCCGCCGCAATGTCTCGCGCCATTCCGAGTCCGCGGACGGTTGGCCAGCCCCACCCCCAAGGCTATAGCCCACCCGTTTTGTGGCCTTTTTCCGCTGGACGAACTTGGCGCCCGGCCTTCGGGCGGTTATTTTTGGTTGCGGCTGTGCCCGTGGCCTTTTTTTGGCACACGGAGGCCGTTCGCAAAGTCTCGCGCCATTCCGAGTCCGGGGACGGTTGGCCAGCCCCACCCCCAAGGCTATAGCCCACCCGCTTTTGTGACCTTTTTCCGCTGGACGAACTTGGCGCCCGGCCTTCGGGCGGTTATTTTTGGTGCGGCTGTGGCCGCGTCTATTTTTGGCACAGGAGGCCGCCGCAAAGTCTCGCGCCATTCTGAGTCCGGGGACGAACTTGGCCAGCCCCACCCCCCAAGGTTATAGCCCACCTGTTTTTGTGGCCTTTTTCCGCTGCACGAACTTGGCGACCCGGCCTTCGGGCCGTTATTTTTGGGCGCAGCTGTGCCCGCGGCCTCTTTTTGGCATGTGGAGGCCGCTCGCAAAGTCTCACGCCATTCCGAGTCCGGCGGACGATGTTGGCGAGCCTCACCCCCCAAGGCTATAGCCCACCCGTTTTTGTGGCCTTTTTCCGCTGCACGAACTTGGCGCGCCAGCCTTCGGGTGGTTATTTTTGGGCGCGGTTGTGCCCGCGGCCTATTTTTGGTACACAGAGGCAGCTCGCAAAGTCTCGCGCCATTCCGAGTCCGGCGGACGAAGTTGGCCAGCCCCACCCCCCAAGGCTATAGCCCACCCGTTTTTGTGGCCATTTTCCGCTGGACGAACTTGGCGCCCCGGCCTTCGGGCGGTTATTTTTGGGTACGGCTGTGGCCGCGGCCTATTTTTTGCACACGGAGGCCGCTCGCAAAGACTCGCGTCATTCTGAGTCCGGGGGACGAACTTGGCCAGCCCCACCCCCCAAGGCTATAGCCCACCCGTTTTTGTGGCCTTTTTCCGCTGCACGAACTTGGCGCCCCGGCCTTCGGACGGTTATTTTTGGGCGCGGCTGTGCCCGCGGCCTCTTTTTGGCATGTGGAGGCCGCTCGCAATGTCTCGCGCCATTCCGAGTCCGGCGGACGAAGTTGGCCAGCCCCACCCCCCAAGGCTATAGCCCACCCGTGTTTGGGGCCTTTTTCCGCTGCACGATCTTGGGGCCCCAGCCTTCGGGTGGTTATTTTTGGGTTCGGCTGTGCCCGTGGCCTATTTTTGGCACACAGAGGCCGCTCGCAGAGTCTCGCGCCATTCCGAATCCGCGGACAAAGTTGGCCAGCCTCACCCCCAAGGCTATAGCCCACCCGTTTTTGTGGCCTTTTTCCGCTGCACGAACTTGGCGCGCCAGCCTTCGGGTGGTTATTTTTGGGCGCGGCTGTGCCCGCGGCCTATTTTTGGAACACAGAGGCCGCTCGCAAAGTCTCGCGCCATTCCGAGTCCGGCGGACGAAGTTGGCCAGCCCCACCCCCCAAGGCTATAGCCCACCCGGTGTTGTGGCCATTTTCCGCTGGACGAACTTGGCGCCCCGGCCTTCGGGCGGTTATTTTTGGGCGCGGCTGTGCCCGCGGCCTATTTTTGGCACACGGAGACCGCCCACAAAGTCTCGGGCCATTCCGAATCCGGCGGACAAAGTTGGCCAGCCCCACCCCCCGAGGCTATAGCCCAGCCGTTTTTGTGGCCTTTTTCCGCTGGACGAACTTGGCGCCCCGGCCTTCGGGCGGTTATTTTTGAGCGCGGCTGTACCCGCGGCCTATTTTTGGCACACAGAGGCCGCTCGCAGAGTCTCGCGCCATTCCGAGTCCGGCGGACGAAGTTGGCCAGCCCCACCCCCCAAGGCTATAGCCCACCCGTTTTTGTGGCCTTTTTCCGCTGCGCGAACTTAGCGCCCCAGCCTTCGGGCGGTTATTTTTGGGTGCGGCTGTGTCCGCGGCCTATTTTTGGCACACGGAGGCTGCTCGCAAAGTCTCGCGCCATTCCGAGTCCGGCGGACGAAGTGGGCCAGCCCCACCCCCCAAGGCTATAGCCCACCCGTTTTTGTGGCCTTTTTCCGCTGGACGAACTTGGCGCCCCCGCCTTCGGGCGGTTATTTTTCTGTACGGCTGTGGCCGCGGCCTATTTTTGGCACACGGAGGCCGCTCGCAAAGACTCGCGTCATTCTGAGTCCGGGGGACGAACTTTGCCAGCCCCACCCCCCAAGGCTATAGCCCACCCGTTTTTGTGGCCTTTTTCCGCTGCACGAACTTGGCGCCCCGGCCTTCGGACGGTTATTTTTGGGCGCGGCTGTGCCCGCGGCCTCTTTTTGGCATGTGGAGGCCGCTCGCAATGTCTCGCGCCATTCCGAGTCCGGCGGACGAAGTTGGCCAGCCCCACCCCCCAAGTCTATAGCCCACCCGTTTTTGTGGCCTTTTTCCGCTGCACGAACTTGGCGCCCCAGCCTTCGGGTGGTTATTTTTGGGTGCGGCTGTGCCCGTGGCCTATTTTTGGCACACAGAGGCCGCTCGCAGAGTCTCGCGCCATTCCGAATCCGGCGGACAAAGTTGGCCAGCCTCACCCCCCAAGGCTATAGCCCACCTGTTTTTGTGGCCTTTTTCCGCTGCACGAACTTGGCGCGCCAGCCTTCGGGTGGTTATTTTTGGGCGCGGCTGTGCCCGCGGCCTATTTTTGGTACACAGAGGCAGCTCGCAAAGCCTCGCGCCATTCCGAGTCCGGCGGACGAAGTTGGCCAGCCCCACCCCCCAAGGCTATAGCCCACCCGTTTTTGTGGCCATTTTCCGCTGGACGAACTTGGCGCCTCGGCCTTCGGGCGGTTATTTTTGGGCGCGGCTGTGCGCGCGGCCTATTTTTGGCACACGGAGGCCGCTCGCAAAGTCTCGCGCCATTCCGAATCCGGCGGACAAAGTTGGCCAGCCCCACCCCCCAAGGCTATAGCCCACCCGTTTTTGTGGCCTTTTTCCGCTGGACGAACTTGGCGCCCCGGCCTTCGGGCGGTTATTTTTGAGCGCGGCTGTACCCGCGGCCTATTTTTGGCACACAGAGGCCGCTCGCAGAGTCTCGCGCCATTCCAAGTCCGGCGGACGAAGTTGGCCAGCCCCACCCCCCAAGGCTATAGCCCACCCGTTTTTGTGGCCTTTTTCCGCTGCGCGAACTTAGCGCCCCAGCCTTCGGGCGGTTATTTTTGGGTGCGGCTGTGTCCGCGGCCTATTTTTGGCACACGGAGGCTGCTCGCAAAGTCTCGCGCCATTCCGAGTCCGGCGGACGAAGTGGGCCAGCCCCACCCCCCAAGGCTATAGCCCACCCGTTTTTGTGGCCTTTTTCCGCTGGACGAACTTGGCGCCCCCGCCTTCGGGCGGTTATTTTTGGGTACGGCTGTGGCCGCGGCCTATTTTTGGCACACGGAGGCCGCTCGCAAAGACTCGCGTCATTCTGAGTCCGGGGGACGAACTTGGCCAGCCCCACCCCCCAAGGCTATAGCCCACCCGTTTTTGTGGCCTTTTTCCGCTGCACGAACTTGGCGCCCCGGCCTTCGGACGGTTATTTTTGGGCGCGGCTGTGCCGGCGGCCTCTTTTTGGCATGTGGAGGCCGCTCGCAATGTCTCGCGCCATTCCGAGTCCGGCGGACGAAGTTGGCCAGCCCCACCCCCCAAGGCTATAGCCCACCCGTTTTTGTGGCCTTTTTCCGCTGCACGAACTTGGCGCCCCAGCCTTCGGGTGGTTATTTTTGGGTGCGGCTGTGCCCGTGGCCTATTTTTGGTACACAGAGGCCGCTCGCAAAGTCTCGTGCCATTCCGAGTCCGGCGGACGAAGTTGGCCAGCCCCCCCCCCCCCAAGGCTATAGCCCACCCGTTTTTGTGGCAATTTTCCGCTGGACGAACTTGGCGCCCCGGCCTTCGGGCGGTTATTTTTGGACGCGGCTGTGCCCGCGGCCTATTTTTGGCACACGAAGGCCGCTCGCAAAGTCTCGCGCCATTCCGAGTCCGGCGGACGGGCCAGCCCCACCGCCAAGGCTATAGCCCACCCGTTTTTGTGGCCTTTTTCCGCTGGACGAACTTGGCGCCCCGGCCTTCGGGCGGTTATTTTTGGGCGCGGCTGTGCCCGCGGCCTATTTTTGACACACAGAGGCCGCTCGCAGAGTCTCGCGCCATTCCGAGTCCGGCGGACGAAGTTGGCCAGCCCCACCCCCCAAGGCTATAGCCCACCCGTTTTTGTGGCCTTTTTCCGCTGGACGAACTTGGCGCCCCGGCCTTCGGGCGGTTATTTTTTGGGACGGCTGTGGCCGCGGCCTATTTTTGGCACACGGAGGCCGCTCGCAGAGTCTCGCGCCATTCTGAGTCCGGGGGACGAAGTTGGCCAGCCCCACCCCCCAAGGCTATAGCCCACCCGTTTTTGTGGCCTTTTTCCGCTGGACGAACTTGGCGCCCCGGCCTTCGGACGGTTATTTTTGGGTTCGGCTGTGCGCGCGGCCTATGTTTGCCACACGGACTCCGCTCGCAAAGTCTCGCGCCATTCCGAGTCCGGCGGACGAAGTTGGCTAGCCCCACCCCCCAAGGCTATAGCCCACCCGTTTTTGTGGCCATTTTCCGCTGGACCAATTTGGCGCCCCGGCCCTCGGGCGGTTATTTTTGGACGCGGCTGTGCCCATGGCCTATTTTTGACACACAGAGGCCGCTCGCAGAGTCTCGCGCCATTCCGAGTCCGGCGGACGAAGTTGGCCAGCCCCACCCCCCAAGGCTATAGCCCACCCGTTTTTGTGGCCTTTTTCCGCTGGACGAACTTGGCGCCCCGGCCTTCGGGCGGTTATTTTTGGGTGCGGCTGTGTCCGCGGCCTATTTTTGGCACACGGAGGCCGCTCGCAAAGTCTCGCGCAATTCCGAGTCAGGCGGACGAAGTTGGCCAGCCCCACCCCCCAAGGCTATAGCCCACCCGTTTTTGTGGCCTTTTTCCGCTGGACGAACTTGGCGCCCCGGCCTTCGGGTGGTTATTTTTGGGTGCGGCTGTGTCCGCGGCCTATTTTTGGCACACGGAGGCCGCTCGCAAAGTCTCGGGCCATTCCGAGTCCGGGGGACGAAGTTGGCCAGCCCCACCCCCCAAGGCTATAGCCCACCCGTTTTTGTGGCCTTTTTCCGCTGGACGAACTTGGTGCCCCGGCCTTCGGGCTGTTATTTTTGGGCGCGGCTGTGCCCGCGGCCTATTTTTGGCACACGGAGGCCGCTCGCAAAGACTCGCATCATTCCGAGTCCGGGGGACGAACTTGGCGAGCCCCACCCCCCAAGGCTATAGCCCACCCGTTTTTGTAGCCTTTTTCCGCTGGACAAACTTGGCGCCCCGGCCTTCGGACGGTTATTTTTGGGCGCGGCTGTGCCCGCGGCCTATTTTTGGCACACGGAGGCCGCTCGCAAAGTCTCGCGCCATTCCGAGTCCGGCGGACGAAGTTGGTCAGCCTCACCCCCCAAGGCTATAGCCCACCCGTTTTTGTGGCCTTTTTCCGCTGGACGAACTTGGCGCCCCGGCCTTCGGGTGGTTATTTTTGGGCGCGGCTGTGCCCGCGGCCTATTTTTGGAACACGGAGGCCGCTCGCAATGTCTCGCGCCATTTCGAGTCCGGCGGACGAAGTTGGCCAGCCCCACCCCCCAAGGCTATAGCCCACCCGTTTTTGTGGCCTTTTTCCGCTGGACGAACTTGGCGCCCCGGCCTTCGGGCGGTTATTTTTGGGTGCGGCTGTGCCCGCGGCCTATTTTTGGCACACGGAGGACGTTCGCAAAGTCTCGCGCCATTCCGAGTCAGGCGGACGAAGTGGGCCAGCCCCACCCCCCAAGGCTATAGCCCACCCGTTTTTGTGGCCTTTTTCCGCTGCACGAACTTGGCGCCCCGGCCTTCGGGCTGTTATTTTTGGGCGCGGCTGTGCCCGCGGCCTATTTTTGGCACACGGAGACCGCTCGCAAAGTCTCGCGCCATTCCGAGTCCGGGACGGTTGGCCAGCCCCACCCCCAAGGCTATAGCCCACCCGTTTTTGTGGCCTTTTTCCGCTGGACGAACTTGGTGCCCCGGCCTTCGGGCTGTTATTTTTGGGCGCGGCTGTGCCCGCGGCCTATTTTTGGCACACGGAGGCCGCTCGCAAAGACTCGCATCATTCCGAGTCCGGGGGACGAACTTGGCCAGCCCCACCCCCCAAGGCTATAGCCCACCCGTTTTTGTGGCCTTTTTCCGCTGGACGAACTTGGCGCCCCGGCCTTCGGGCGGTTATTTTTGGGTGCGGCTGTGCCCGTGGCCTATTTTTGGCACACGGAGGACGTTCGCAAAGTCTCGCGCCATTCCGAGTCAGGCGGACGAAGTGGGCCAGCCCCACCCCCCAAGGCTATAGCCCACCCGTTTTTGTGGCCTTTTTCCGCTGGACGAACTTGGCGCCCCGGCCTTCGGGCTGTTATTTTTGGGCGCGGCTGTGCCCGCGGCCTATTTTTGGCACACGGAGGCCGCTCGCAAAGTCTCGCGCCATTCCGAGTCCGGGGGACGAAGTTGGCCAGCCCCACCCCCCAAGGCTATAGCCCACCCGTTTTTGTGGCCTTTTTCCGCTGGACGAACTTGGTGCCCCGGCCTTCGGGCTGTTATTTTTGGGCGCGGCTGTGCCCGCGGCCTATTTTTGGCACACGGAGGCCGCTCGCAAAGACTCGCATCATTCCGAGTCCGGGGGACGAACTTGCCCAGCCCCACCCCCCAAGGCTATAGCCCACCCGTTTTTGTAGCCTTTTTCCGCTGGACAAACTTGGCGCCCCGGCCTTCGGACGGTTATTTTTGGGCGCGGCTGTGCCCGCGGCCTATTTTTGGTACACGGAGGCCGCTCGCAAAGTCTCGCGCCATTCCGAGTCCGGCGGACGAAGTTGGTCAGCCCCACCCCCCAAGGCTATAGCCCACCCGTTTTCGTGGCCTTTTTCCGCTGGACGAACTTGGCGCCCCGGCCTTCGGGCGGTTATTTTTGGGCGCGGCTGTGCCCGCGGCCTATTTTTGGAACACGGAGGCCGCTCGCAATGTCTCGCGCCATTCCGAGTCCGGCGGACGAAGTTGGCCAGCCCCACCCCCCAAGGCTATAGCCCACCCGTTTTTGTGGCCTTTTTCCGCTGGACGAACTTGGCGCCCCGGCCTTCGGGCGGTTATTTTTGGGTGCGGCTGTGCCCGTGGCCTATTTTTGGCACACGGAGGACGTTCGCAAAGTCTCGCGCCATTCCGAGTCCGGGGGACGAAGTTGGCAGGCCCCACCCCGCAAGGCTATAGCCCACCCGTTTTTGTGGCCTTTTTCCGCTGGACGAACTTGGCGCCCCGGCCTTCGGGCGGTTATTTTTAGGCACGGCTGTGGCCGCGGCCTATTTTTGGCACACGGAGGCCGCTCGTAAAGTCTCGCGCCATTCTGAGTCCGGGGGACGAAGTTGGCCAGCCCCACCCCCCAAGGCTATAGCCCACCCGTTTTTGTGGCCTTTTTCCGCTGGACGAACTTGGCGCCCCGGCCTTCGGACGGTTATTTTTGGGTTCGGCTGTGCGCGCGGCCTATGTTTGCCACACGGACTCCGCTCGCAAAGTCTCGCGCCATTCCGAGTCCGGCGGACGAAGTTGGCTAGCCCCACCCCCCAAGGCTATAGCCCACCCGTTTTTGTGGCCTTTTTCTGCTGGACGAACTTGGCGCCCCTGCCTTCGGGCGGTTATTTTTGGGCGCGGCTGTACCCGCGGCCTATTTTTGGCACACGGAGGCCGCTCGCAATGTCTCGCGCCATTCCGAGTCCGGGCGGACGGTTGGCCAGCCCCACCCCCCAAGGCTATAGCCCACCCGTTTTTGTGGCCTTTTTCCGCTGGACGAACTTGGCGCCCCGGCCTTCGGGCGGTTATTTTTGGGTGCGGCTGTGCCCACGGCCTATTTTTGGCACACGGAGGCCGCTCGCAAAGTCTCGCGCCATTCCGAGTCCGGCGGACGAAGTTGGCCAGCCCCACCCCCCAAGGCTATAGCCCACCCGTTTTTGTGGCCTTTTTCCGCTGGACGAACTTGGCGCCCCGGCCTTCGGGCGGTTATTTTTGGGCGCGACTGTGCCCGCGGCCTATTTTTGGAACACGGAGGCCGCTCGCAATGTCTCGCGCCATTCCGAGTCCGGCGGACGAAGTTGGCCAGCGCCACCCCCCAAGGCTATAGCCCACCCGTTTTTGTGGCCTTTTTCCGCTGGACCAATTTGGCGCCCCGGCCTTCGGGCGGTTATTTTTAGGCACGGCTGTGGCCGCGGCCTATTTTTGGCACACGGAGGCCTTTCGCAAAGTCTCGCGCCATTCTGAGTCCGGGGGACGAAGTTGGCCAGCCCCACCCCCCAAGGCTATAGCCCACCCGTTTTTGTGGCCTTTTTCCGCTGGACGAACTTGGCGCCCCGGCCTTCGGACGGTTATTTTTGGGTACGGCTGTGCGCGCGGCCTATGTTTGCCACACGGACTCCGCTCGCAAAGTCTCGCGCCATTCCGAGTCCGGCGGACGAAGTTGGCTAGCCCCACCCCCCAAGGCTATAGCCCACCCGTTTTTGTGGCCTTTTTCTGCTGGACGAACTTGGCGCCCCTGCCTTCGGGCGGTTATTTTTGGGCGCGGCTGTGCCCGCGGCCTATTTTTGGCACACGGAGGCCGCTCGCAATGTCTCGCGCCATTCCGAGTCCGGCGGACGAAGTTGGCCAGCCCCACCCCCCAAGGCTATAGCCCACCCGTTTTGTGGCCTTTTTCCGCTGGACGAACTGTTAACATATATGTTTTCATAATATTGATTTTGATGATAACAAACAAGATTAAGAATGATTAATCTTTTAAGCTCAAATTATTTTTTATACATTTTAAATAAATCATTATTTTCATATTATAAATGGTTTATATTTAATGGAAAAATGATTTTACGAAAAATGATTGCTTAAATACATGAAATGTTTGTCATCATCAAAAAGGGGGAGATTGTTAACATATATGTTTCCATAATATTGATTTTGATGATAACAAACAAGATTAAGTACGATAAATCTTTTAAGATCAAATTATTTTTTATACATTTTAAATAAATCATTATTTTCACATTATAAATGTTTCATATTTAATGGAAAAATGATTTTATGAAATTGGTTGTTTTTAAAAGTTTATGGTTTAATTGAAAGCATTTTGAAAACTTTCAAATAAACAAGTACTGCTTGAAATTTTGGTGAATGACTTATTTGAAAAGTGTCATAGCATTTTGGGCTATAACATAATTTTAGAAAGTTTTGGGATTAGCAAAGCATTATTTAGAAATTCTAAAATTGGTCCTATTTGCAACGTTTCATAACGTTTTGGGTTATAGTACAGTTTTGTAAAGTTTTGGGGTCAAACTATAATTTCAGAACATAGTGCAATGTGAAGGTTACTGTAGCAGTCACTGTAGCAAACGGCTAACCGTTTATTTAAAAACGGCTAACCGATAATTTTCAGAAAGCATGTTCTTTAAAGTATTGTTAAAATGATGATTCTGGACAATAACGGTGAACCGTTTACTGAAAACGGTTAACCGATTATTTCCAGATTGCTAACCTTGAACCGTTTAGTAAGAACGGTTAAACCAAATTTGTTTTGCAGGTCTCTGGAAATTAACGGCGAAAGGGTAAGCCTAAACGGCTAACCGTTTATTTGAAAATTGGCCCAACGGTAACTTTGACCGGCCTAAACGGTTAACCGTTAATGGTTAACGGCGAACCGTTTTCGAGCAGACAGTCTATAACGGCTAGTTTTTCAGCTCCAACTATAAATAAGCTCAATCCAATTCAAACAAGAAGAATTCCAACGATCATCATTGAGCAAAATATTGAGAATACAACTTTCATTGAGCTTTAAATTCTTGTATTCATCTCATTCATTCACACATTGAGCTTTCACTTGTGATCAAACACATTGTGTGAGAGAGATTCATTTGTAATCTTTTTTGTAAAATCAAGTTAAAAGATTGTAAGTGTTGGGATACACTTGGGTTAAGAGATTGGGGATAATCTCTTGTTGTAAAGGTCCATTGACACCTTGGAAGTCAATTGTAAGCGTTTGAAGCCTTGGGAGGCTAGCTTAGTGAAATCCTCAAGCCCGGTGTGCTTGGAGGCGTGGACGTAGGCGGGGATTGCCGAACCACGTAAAAATCCTTGAGTTTGCTTTCTCTTCCCTTTCTCATTTATTATTGTGATTTTATTGAATTTATTGTTTTCGAATTTATTAAGGCATTAGATTAAATTGTTGTGTAGTTTGCCAAGGATAATTTTTAAAATCCCAATTCACCCCCCTCTTGGGTTGCCTAGTTAGTATTTCACGAACTTGGCGCCCCGGCCTTCGGGCGGTTATTTTTGGGTGCGGCTGTGCCCGCAGCCTATTTTTGGCACACGGAGGCCGCTCGCAAAGTCTCGCGCCATTCCGAGTCCGGCGGACGAAGTTGGCCAGCCCCACCCCCCAAGGCTATAGCCCACCCGTTTTTGTGGCCTTTTTCCGCTGGACGAACTTGGCGCCCCGGCCTTCGGGCGGTTATTTTTGGGCGCGGCTGTGCCCGAGGCCTATTTTTGGCACACAGAGGCCGCTTGTAAAGTCTCGCACCATTCCGAGTCCGGCGGACGAATTTGGCCAGCCCCACCCCCAAAGGCTATAGCCCACCCGTTTTTGTGGCCTTTTTCCGCTGGACGAACTTGGCTCCCCTGCCTTCGGGTGGTTATTTTTGGGCGCGGCTGTGCCCGCGACCTATTTTTGGCACACGGAGGCCGCTCGCAAAGTCTCGTGCCATTCCGAGTCCGGCGGACGAAGTTGGCCAGCCTCAACCACCAAGGCTATAGCCAACCCGTTTTTGTGGCCTTTTTCCGCTGGACGAACTTCGCGCCCCGGCCTTCGGGCGGTTATTTTTGGGCGCGGCTGCGCCCGCGACTATTTTTGGTACACGGAGGCCATTCACAAAGTCTCGCGTCATTCCGAGTCCGGCGGACGAAGTTGGCCAGCCGCACCCCCCAAGGCTATAGCCCACCCGTTTTTGTGGCCTTTTTCCGCTGGACGAACTTGGCGCCCCGACCTTCGGGCGGTTATTTTTGGGCGCGGCTGTACACGCGGCCTATTTTTGGCACACGGAGGCCGCTCGCAAAGTCTCGCGCCATTCCGAGTCCGGCGGATGAAGTTGGCCAGCCCCAACCCCCAAGGCTATAGCCCACCCGTTTTTGTGGCCTTTTTCCGCTGGACGAACTTGGCGCCCCGGCCTTCGGGCGGTTATTTTTGGGCGCGGCTGTACCCGCGGCCTATTTTTGGCACACGGAGGCCGCTCGCAAAGTCTCGCGCCATTCCGAGTCCGGCGGATGAAGTTGGCCAGCCCCACCCCCCAAGGCTATAGCCCACCCGTTTTTGTGGCCTTTTTCCGCTGGACGAACTTGGCGCCCCGGCCTTCCGGCTGTTATTTTTGGGCTCGGCTGTGCCCGCGGCCTATTTTTGGCACACGGAGGCCGCTCGCAAAGTCTCGTGCCATTCCGAGTCCGGCGGATGAAGTTGGCCAGCCTCAACCACCAAGGCTATAGCCAACCCGTTTTTGTGGCCTTTTTCCGCTGGACGAACATCGCGCCCCGGCCTTCGGGCGGTTATTTTTGGGCGCGGCTGCGTCCGCGACTATTTTTGGTACACGGAGGCCGTTAGCAAAGTCTCGCGTCATTCCGAGTCCGGCGGACGAAGTTGGCCAGCCGCACCCCCCAAGGCTATAGCCCACCCGTTTTTGTGGCCTTTTTCCGCTGGACGAACTTGGCGCCCCGGCCTTCGGGCGGTTATTTTTGGGCGCGGCTGTACACGCGGCCTATTTTTGGCACACGGAGGCCGCTCGCAAAGTCTCGCGCCATTCCGAGTCCGGCGGATGAAGTTGGCCAGCCCCAACCCCCAAGGCTATAGCACACCCGTTTTTGTGGCCTTTTTCCGCTGGACGAACTTGGCGCCCCGGCCTTCGGGCGGTTATTTTTGGGCGCGGCTGTGTCCGCGGCCTATTTTCGGCACACGGCGGCCGCTCGCAAAGTCTCGCGCCATTCCGAGTCCGGCGGACAAAATGTGCAGCCCCACCCCCCAGGGCTATCGCCTACCCGTTTTTGTGGCCTTTTTCCGCTGGACGAACTTGGCGCCACGGCGTTCGGGCGGTTATTTTTGGGTGTGGCTGTGCCCGCGGCCTATTTTTGCCGCACGGATGCCGCTCGCAAAGTCTCACGTCATTCTGAGTCCGGCGGACGAAGTTGGCCAGCCCCACCCCCCAAGGCTATAGCCCACCCGTTTTTGTGGCCTTTTTCCGCTGGAGGAACTTGGCGCCCCAGCCTTCGGGCAGTTATTTTTGGGTGTGGCTGTGCCCGCGGCCTATTTTTGCCGCACGGATGCCGCTCGCAAAGTCTCACGCCATTCTGAGTCCGGCGGACGAAGTTGGCCAGCCCCACCCCCCAAGGCTATAGCCCACCCGTTTTTGTGGCCTTTTTCCGCTGGATGAACTTGGCGCCCCGGCCTTCGGGCAGTTATTTTTGGGCGCGGCTGTGCCCGCTGCCTATTTTTGGCACACAGAGGCCGCTCGCAAAGTCTCGGGCCATTCCGAGTCCGGCGGACGAAGTGGGCCAGCCCCACCCCCCAAGGCTATAGCCCACCCGTTTTTGTGGCCTTTTTCCGCTGGACGAACTTGGCGCCCCGGCCTTCGGGCGGTTATTTTTGGGCGCGGCTGCGTCTGCGGCCTATTTTCGGCACACGGAGGCCGCTCGCAAAGTCTCGCGCCATTCCGAGTCCGGCGGACAAAATGTGCAGCCCCACCCCCCAAGGCTATTGCCCACCCGTTTTTGTGGCCTTTTTCCGCTGGACGAACTTCGCGCCCCGGCCTTCGGGCGGTTATTTTTGGGCGCGGCTGTGTCTGCGGCCTATTTTTGGCACACGGAGGCTGCTCGCAAAGATCCGCGCGATTCCGAGTCCGGCGGACGAAGTTGGCCAGCCCCACCCCCCAAGGCTATAGCCCACCCATTTTTGTACCCGTTTTCCGCTGGACGAACTTGGCGCCCCGGCCTTCGGGTGGTTATTTTTTGGCGTAGCTGTGCCCGCGGCCTATTTTTGGAACACGGAGGGTACTCACAAAGTCTTACGCCATTCTGAGTCCGGCGGACGAAGTCGGCCAGCCCCACCCCCCGAGGCTATAGCCCACCCGTTTTTGTGGCCTTTTTCCGCTGGACGAACTTGTTGCCCCGGCCTTCGGGCGGTTATTTTTGGGCACGGCTGTGCCCGCGGCCTATTTTTGGCACACGGAGGCCACTTACAAAGTCTCGCGCCATTCTGAGTCCGGCGGACGAAGTTGGCCAGCCCAACCCCCCAAGGCTATAGCCCACCCGTTTTTGTGGCCTTTTTCCGCATGACGAACTTGGCGCCCCGGCCTTCGTGCGTTTATTTTTGGGCGCGGCTGTGCCCGCGGCCTATTTTTGGAACAAGGAGGCTGCTCGCAAAGTGTTGCGCCATTCCGAGTCTGGCGGACGAAGTTGGCCCGCCCCACCCCCCGAGGCTATAGCCCACCCGTTTTTGTGGCCTTTTTCCGCTGGACGAACTTGGCGCCCCGGCCTTCGGGGGGTTATTTTTGGGCGCGGCTGTGCCCGCGGCCTATTTTTGGCACACGGAGGCCGCTCGGAAAGTCTCGCGCCGTTCCGAGTCCGGCGGACGAAGTTTGCCAGCCCCACCCCCCAAGGCTATAGCCCACCCGTTTTTGTGGCCTTTTTCCGTTGGATGAACTTGGCGCCCCAGCCTTCGGGCTGTTATTTTTGGGCGCGGCTGTGCCCGCGGCCTATTTTTGGCACACGGAGGCCGCTCGCAAAGTCTCGCGCCTATCCGAGTCCGGCGAACGAAGTTGGCCAGCCCCACCCGCCAAGGCTATAGCCCACCGTTTTTTTGGCCTTTTTCCGCTGGATGAACTTGGCGCCCCGCCCTTCGGGTGGTTATTTTTGGGCGCGGCTGTGCCCGCGGCCTATTTTTGGCACACGGAGGCCGCTCGTAACGTCTCGCGCTATTCCGAGTCCGGCGGACGAAGTTGGCCAGCCCCACCCCCCAAGGCTATAGACCACCCGTTTTTGTGGCCCTTTTCCGCTGGACGAAGTTCGCGCCCCGGCCTTTGGGCTGTTTTTTTTGGGCGCGGCTGCGCCCGCTACTATTTTTGGTACACGGAGGCCGTTCGCAAAGTCTCGCGCCATTCCGAGTCCGGCGGACGAAGTCGGCCAGCCCCACCCCCCAAGGCTATAGCCCACCCGTTTTTGTGGCCTTTTTCCGCTGGACGAACTTGGCGCCCCGGCCATCGGGCTGTTATTTTTTTGCGCGGCTGTGCCTGCGGCCTATTTTTGGCACACGGAGGCCGCTCGCAAAGTCTCGCGCCATTCCGAGTCCGGCGGACGAAGTTGGCCAGCCCCACCCCCGAAGGCTATAGCCCACCCGTTTTTGTGGCCTTTTTCCGCTGGACGAACTTGGCGCCCCGGCCTTTGGGCGGTTATTTTTTGGCGCAGCTGTGCCCGCGGCCTATTTTTGGCACACGGAGGCCGCTCGTAAAGTCTCGCGCAATTCCGAGTCCGGCGGACGAAGTGGGCCAGCCCCACCCCCCAAGGCTGTAGCCCACCCGTTTTTGTGGCCTTTTTCCGCTGGACGAACTTGGCGCCCCGGCCTTCGGGCTGTTATGTTTGGCCGCGGCTGTGCCCGCAGCCTATTTTTGGCACACGGAGGCCGCTGGATAAGTTTCGCGCCATTCCGAGTCCGGCGGACGAAGTGGGCCAGCCCCACCCCCCAAGTCTATATCCCACCCGTTCTTGTGGCCTTTTTCCGCTGGACGAAATTTGGCGCCCCCGCATTCGGGCGGTTATTTTTGGGCGCGGCTGTGTCTGTGGCCTATTTTTGGCACACGGAGGCCGCTCGCAAAGATCCGCGCCATTCCGAGTCCGGCGGACGAAGTTGGCCAGCCCCACCCCCCAAGTCTATATCCCACCCGTTCTTGTGGCCTTTTTCCGCTGGACGAACTTGGCGCCCCCGCATTCGGGCGGTTATTTTTGGGCGCGGCTGTGTCTGCGGCCTACTTTTGGCACACGGAGGCCGCTCGCAAAGATCCGCGCCATTCCGAGTCCGGCGGACGAAGTGGGCCAGCCGCACCTCCCAAGGCTATAGCCCACCCGTTTTTGTGGCTTTTTTCGGCTGGACGAACTTGGCGCCCCGGCCTTCGGGTGGTTATTTTTGGGCGCGGCTGTGCCCGCGGCCTATTTTTGGCACACGGAGGCCGCTTGTAAAGTCTCACGCAATTCCGAGTCCGGCGGACAAAGTGGGCCAGCCCCACCCCCCAAGTCTATATCCCACCCGTTCTTGTGGCCTTTTTCCGCTGGACGAACTTGGCGCCCCCGCATTCGGGCGGTTATTTTTGGGCGCGGCTGTGCCCGCGGTCTATTTTTGGCAAACGGAGGCCGCTCGCAAAGTCTCGCAACATTCCGAGTCCGGCGGACGAAGTTGGCCAGCCCCAACCCCCAAGGCTATAGCCCACCCGTTTTTGTGGCCTTTTTCCGCTGGACGAACTTCGCGCCCCGGCCTTTGGGCAGTTTTTTTTGGGCGCGGCTGCGCCCGCGACTATTTTATGTACACAGAGGCCGTTCGCAAAGTCTCGCGCCATTCCAAGTCTGGCGGACGAAGTTGGCCAGACGCACCCCCCAAGGCTATAGCCCACCCATTTTTGTGGCCTTTTTCCGCTGGACGAACTTGGCGCCCCGGCCTTCGGGTGGTTATTTTTGGGCGCGGCTGTGCCCGCGGCCTATTTTTGGCACACGGAGGCCGCTCGTAAAGTCTCGCGCCATTCCGAGTCCGGCGGACGAAGTTGGCCAGCCCCACCCCCCAAGGCTATAGCCCACCCGTTTTTTTGGCCTTTTTCCGCTGGACGAACTTGGCGCCCCCGCATTCGGGCGGTTATTTTTGGGCGCGGCTGTGTCTGCGGCCTACTTTTGGCACACGGAGGCCGCTCGCAAAGATCCGCGCCATTCCGAGTCCGGCGGACGAAGTTGGCCAGCCCCACCCCCCAAGTCTATATCCCACCCGTTCTTGTGGCCTTTTTCCGCTGGACGAACTTGGCGCCCCCGCATTCGGGCGGTTATTTTTGGGCGCGGCTGTGTCTGCGGCCTATTTTTGGCACACGGAGGCCGCTCGCTAAGATCCGCGCCATTCCGAGTCCGGCGGACGAAGTGGGCCAGCCGCACCCCCCAAGGCTATAGCCCACCCGTTTTTGTGGCTTTTTTCCGCTGGACGAACATGGCGCCCCGGCCTTCGGGTGGTTATTTTTGGGCGCGGCTGTGCCCGCGGCCTATTTTTGGCACACGGAGGCCGCTCGTAAAGTCTCACGCAATTCCGAGTCCGGCGGACAAAGTGGGCAAGCCCCACCCCCCAAGTCTATATCCCACCCGTTCTTGTGGCCTTTTTTCGCTGGACGAACTTGGCGCCCCCGCATTCGGGCGGTTATTTTTGTGCGCGGCTGTGCCCGCGGCCTATTTTTGGCAAACGGAGGCCGCTCGCAAAGTCTCGCAACATTCCGAGTCCGGCGGACGAAGTTGGCCAGCCCCAACCCCCAAGGCTATAGCCCACCCGTTTTTGTGGCCTTTTTCCGCTGGACGAACTTCGCGCCCCGGCCTTTGGGCAGTTTTTTTTGGGCGCGGCTGCGCCCGCGACTATTTTTGGTACACGGAGGCCATTCCGAAAGTCTCGCGCCATTCCAAGTCTGGCGGACGAAGTGGGCCAGCCGCACTCCCCAAGGCTATAGCCCACCCGTTTTTGTGGCTTTTTTCCGCTGGACGAACATGGCGCCCCGGCCTTCGGGTGGTTATTTTTGGGCGCGGCTGTGCCCGCGCCCTATTTTTGGCACACGGAGGCCGCTCGTAAAGTCTCGCGCCATTCCGAGTCCGGCGGACGAAGTTGGCCAGCCCCACCCCCCAAGGCTATAGCCCACCCGTTTTTTTGGCCTTTTTCCGCTGGACGAACTTGGCGCCCCGGCCTTCGGGGGGTTATTTCTGGGCGCGGCTGTGCCCGCGGCCTATTTTTTGCAAACGGAGGCCGCTCGTAAAGTCTCGCGACATTCCGAGTCCGGCGGACGAAGTTGGCCAGCCCCACCCCCCAAGGCTATAGCCCACCGGTTTTTGTGGCCTTTTCCGCTGGACGAACTTGGCGCCCCGGCCTTCGGTTGGTTATTTTTGGGCACGGCTGTGCCCGCGCCCTATTTTTGGCACACGGAGGCCGCTTGCAAAGGCTCGAGACATTCCGAGTCCGGCGGACGAAGTTGGCCAGCCCCACCCCCCAAGGCTATAGCCCACCCGTTTTTGTGGCCTTTTTCCGCTGGACGAACTTGGCGCCCCGGCCTTCGGGCTGTTATTTTTGGGCGCGGCTGTGTCCGCGGCCTATTTTCGGCACACGGAGGCCACTCGCAAAGTCTCGCGCCATTCCGAGTCCGGCGGACGAAGTTGGCCAGCCCCACCCCCCAAGGCTATAGCCCACCCATTTTTTGGGCATTTTTGCGGCGGACGAACTTGGGGATGGGACCTTCGGGGGCTCATTTTTGGACGCGCATGTGCCCGCGGGCTATTTTTGGGACACGGAGGGCGCTCGCAAAGTCTCGCCCCATTCCGAGTCCGGCGGACGAAGTTGGCCAACCCCTCACCCCAAGGCTATAGCCCACCCGTTTTTTGGGCATTTTTGCGGCGGACGAACTTGGGGACGGGACCTTCGGGGACTTATTTTTGGGCGCGGCTGTGCCCGCAGCCTAATTTTGGCACACGGAGGGCGCTCGCAAAGTCTCGCCCCATTCCGAGTCCGGCGGACGAAGTCGGCCATCCCCTCCCCCCAAGGCTATGGCCCACCCGTTTTTTGGACATTTTTGCCGCGGACGAACTTGGGGACGGGACTTTCGGAGGCTTATTTTTGGACGCGGCTGTGCCCGCGGCCTATTTTTGGCACACGGAGGGCGGTCGCAATGTCTCGCCCCATTCCGAGTCCGGCGGACGAAGTTGGCCAGCCCCTCCCCCCAAGGCTATAGCCCACCCATTTTTTGGGCATTTTTGCGGCGGACGAACTTCGGGACAGGACCTTCAGGGGCTTATTTTTTGCCGTGGCTGCGCCTGTGGCCTATTTTTGGCACACAAAGGCCACTTGCAAAGTCTCGCCCCATTCCGAGTCCGGCGGACGAAGTTGGCCAGCCCCTCCCCCCAAGGCTCTAGCCCACCCGTTTTTTGGGCATTTTTGCGGCGGACGAACTTGGGGATGGGACCTTCGGGGGCTCATTTTTGGGCGCGCATGTGCCCGCGGGCTATTTTTGGGACACGGAGGGCGCTTGCAAAGTCTCGCCCCATTCCGAGTCCGGCGGACGAAGTTGGCCAGCCCCTCCCCCCAAGGCTATAGCCCACCCGTTTTTTGGGCATTTTTGCCGCGGATGATCTTGGGGACGGGACCTTTGGGGGCTTATTTTTGGGTGCGTCTGTGCCCGCAGCCTAATTTTGGCACACGGAGGGTGCTCGCAAAGTCTCGCCCCATTCAGAGTCCGGCGGACGAAGTCGGCCATCCCCTCCCCCCAAGGCTATGGCCCACCCGTTTTTTGGACATTTTTGCCGCGGACGAACTTGGGGACGGGACCTTCGGAGGCTTATTTTTGGCGCGGCTGTGCCCGCGGCCTATTTTTGGCACACGGAGGGCGGTCGCAAAGTCTCGCCCCATTCCGAGTCCGGCGGACGAAGTTGGCCAGCCCCTCCCCCCAAGGCTATAGCCCACCCGTTTTTTGGGCATTTTTGACGCGGATGAACTTGGGGACGGGACCTTCGGGGGCTTATTTTTGGGCGCGGCTGTGCCCGCGGCCTATTTTTGGCACATGGAGGCCGCTCGCAATGTCTCGCCCCATTCCGAGTCCGGCGGACGAAGTTGGCCAGCCCCTCCCCCCAAGGCTATAGCCCACCCGTTTTTTGGGCATTTTTGCCGCGGATGAACTTGGGGACGGGACCTTCAGGGGCTTATTTTTGGGCGCGGCTGTGCCCGCGGCCTATTTTTGGCACACGGAGGGCACTCGCAAAGTCTCGCCCCATTCCGAGTCCGGCGGACGAACTTGGGGACGGGACCTTCGGGGGCTTATTTTTGGGCGCGGCTGTGCCCGCGGCCTATTTTTGGCACACGGAGGGCACTCGCAAAGTCTCACCCCATTCCGAGTCCGCGGACGATTTGTTGTCCAGCCCCTCCCCCAAGGCTATAGCCCACCCGCTTTTGGGCATTTTTGCGGCGGACGAACTTGGGACGGACCTTAGAGGGCTTATTTTTGGGCGCGGCTGTGCCCGCGGCCTATTTTTGGCACACGGAGGGCGCTCGCAAAGTCTCGCCCCATTCCGAGTCCCGCGGACGAACTTGGGGACGGGACCTTCGGGGGCTTATTTTTGGGCGCGGCTGTGCCCGCGGCCTATTTTTGGCACACGGAGGGCGCTCGCAAAGTCTCGCCCCATTCCGAGTCCGGCGGACGAACTTGGGGACGGGACCTTCGGGGGCTTATTTTTGGGCGCGGCTGTGCCCGCGGCCTATTTTTGGCACACGGAGGGCACTCGCAAAGTCTCACCCCATTCCGAGTCCGGCGGACGAAGTTGTCCAGCCCCTCCCCCCAAGGCTATAGCCCACCCGTTTTTTGGGCATTTTTGCGGCGGACGAACTTGGGGACGGGACCTTCGGGGGCTTATTTTTGGGTGCGGCTGTGCCCGCGGCCTATTTTTGGCACACGGAGGGCGCTCGCAAAGTCTCGCCCCATTCCGAGTCCGGCGGACGAAGTTGGCCAGCCCCTCACCCCAAGGATATAGCCCACCCGTTTTTTGGGCATTTTTGCGGCGGACGAACTTGGGGACGGGACCTTCGGGGACTTATTTTTGGGCGCGGCTGTGCCCGCAGCCTAATTTTGGCACACGGTGGGTGCTCGCAAAGTCTCGCCCCATTCGGAGTCCGGCGGAAGAAGTGGGCCATTCCCTCCCCCCAAGGCTATAGCCCACCCGTTTTTTGGGCATTTTTGCCGCGGACGAACTTGGGGACGGGACCTTCGGAGGCTTATTTTTGGCGCGGCTTTGCCCGCGGCCTATTTTTGGCACATGGAGGGCGGTCGCAAAGTCTCGCCCCATTCCGAGTCCGGCGGACGAAGTCGGCCAGCCCCTCCCCCCAAGGCTATAGCCCAACCGTTTTTTGGGCATTTTTGCCGCGGATGAACTTGGGGACGGGACCTTCGGGGGCTTATTTTTGGGCGCGGCTGTGCCCGCGGCCTATTTTTGGCACATGGAGGCCGCTCGCAATGTCTCGCCCCATTCCGAGTCCGGCGGACGAAGTTGGCCAGCCCCTCCCCCCAAGGCTATAGCCCACCCGTTTTTTGGGCATTTTTGCCGCGGATGAACTTGGGGACGGGACCTTCGGGGGCTTATTTTTGGGCGCGGCTGTGCCCGCGGCCTATTTTTGGCACACGGAGGGCACTCGCAAAGTCTCGCCCCATTCCGAGTCCGGCGGACGAACTTGGGGACGGGACCTTCGGGGGCTTATTTTTGGGCGCGGCTGTGCCCGCGGCCTATTTTTGGCACACGGAGGGCACTCGAAAAAGTCTCACCCCATTCCGAGTCCGGCGGACGAAGTTGTCCAGCCCCTACCCCCAAGGCTATAGCCCACCCGTTTTTTGGGCATTTTTGCGGCGGACGAACTTTGGGACGGGACCTTCGGGGGCTTATTTTTGGGTGCGGCTGTGCCCGTGGCCTATTTTTGGCACACGGAGGGCACTCGCAAAGTCTCGCCCCATTCCGAGTCCGGCGGACGAAGTTCGCCAGCCCCTCACCCCAAGGATATAGCCCACCCGTTTTTTGGGCATTTTTGCGGCGGACGAACTTGGGGACGGGACCTTCGGGGACTTATTTTTGGGCGCGGCTGTGCCCACAGCCTAATTTTGGCAAACGGAGGGCGCTCGCAAAGTCTCACCCCATTCGGAGTCCGGCGGAAGAAGTGGGCCATCCCCTCCCCCCATGGCTATAGCCCACCCGTTTTTTGGGCATTTTTGCCGCGGACGAACTTGGGGACGGGACCTTCGGAGGCTTTTTTTTGGGTGCGGCTGTGCCCGCGGCCTATTTTTGGCACACGGAGGGCGGTCGCAAAGTCTCGCCCCATTCCGAGTCCGGCGGACGAAGTTGGCCAGCCCCTCCCCCCAAGGCTATAGCCCACCCGTTTTTTGGGCATTTTTGCCGCGGATGAACTTGGGGACGGGACCTTCGGGGGCTTATTTTTGGGCGCGGCTGTGCCCGCGGCCTATTTTTGGCACATGGAGGCCGCTCGCAATGTCTCGCCCCATTCCGAGTCCGGCGGACGAAGTTGGCCAGCCCCTCCCCCCAAGGCTATAGCCCACCCGTTTTTTGGGCATTTTTGCCGCGGATGAACTTGGGGACGGGACCTTCGGGGGCTTATTTTTGGTTGCGGCTGTGCCCGCGGCCTATTTCTGGCACACGGAGGGCACTCGCAAAGTCTCGCCCCATTCCGAGTCCGGCGGACGAACTAGGGGACGGGACCTTCGGGGTCTTATTTTTGGGTGCGGCTGTACCTGCGGCCTATTTTTGGCACACGGAGGGCGCTCGCAAAGTCTCGCCCCATTCCGAGTCCGGGGGACGAAGTTGGCCAGCCCCTCCCCCCAAGGCTATAGCCCACCCGTTTTTTGGGCATTTTTGCGGCGGACGAACTTGGGGACGGGACCTTCGGGGGCTTATTTTTGGGTGCGGCTGTGCCCGCAGCCTAATTTTGGCACACGGAGGGTGCTCGCAAAGTCTCACCCCATTCGGAGTCCGGCGGACGAAGTGGGCGATCCCCTCCCCCCAAGGCTATAGCCCACCCGTTTTTTGTGTATTTTTGCCGCGGACGAACTTGGGGACGGGACCTTCGGGGGCTTATTTTTGGCGCGCTGTGCCCGGCCTATTTTTGGCACACGGAGGGCGGTCGCAGTCTCGCCCCATTCCGAGTCCGGCGGACGAAGTTGGCCAGCCCCTCACCCCAAGGCTATAGCCCACCCGTTTTTTGGGCATTTTTGCCGCGGATGAACTTGGGGACGGGACCTTCGGGGGCTTATTTTTGGGCGCGGCTGTGCCCGCGGCCTATTTTTGGCACAAGGAGGCCGCTCGCAATGTCTCGCCCCATTCCGAGTCCGGCGGACGAAGTTGGCCAGCCCCTCCCCCCAAGGCTATAGCCCACCCGTTTTTTGGGCATTTTTGCCGCGGATGAACTTGGGGACGGGACCTTCGGGGGCTTATTTTTGGGCGCGGCTGTGCCTGCGGCCTATTTTTGGCACATGGAGTCCGCTCGCAATGTCTCGCCCCATTCCGAGTCCGGCGGACGAAGTTGGCCAGCCCCTCCCCCCAAGGCTATAGCCCACCCGTTTTTTGGGCATTTTTGCCGCGGATGAACTTGGGGACGGGACCTTCAGGGGCTTATTTTTGGGCGCGGCTGTGCCCGCGGCCTATTTTTGGCACACGGAGGGCACTCGCAAAGTCTCGCCCCATTCCGAGTCCGGCGGACGAACTTGGGGACGGGACCTTCGGGGGCTTATTTTTGGGCGCGGCTGTGCCCGCGGCCTATTTTTGGCACACGGAGGGCACTCGCAAAGTCTCACCCCATTCCGAGTCCGGCGGACGAAGTTGTCCAGCCCCTCCCCCCAAGGCTATAGCCCACCCGTTTTTTGGGCATTTTTGCGGCGGACGAACTTGGGGACGGGACCTTCGGGGGCTTATTTTTGGGTGCGGCTGTGCCCGCGGCCTATTTTTGGCACACGGAGGGCGTTCGCAAAGTCTCGCCCCATTCCGAGTCCGGCGGACGAAGTTGGCCAGCCCCTCCCCCCAAGGCTATAGCCCACCCGTTTTTTGGGCATTTTTGCGGCGGACGAACTAGGGGACGGGACCTTCGGGGGCTTATTTTTGGGTGCGGCTGTACCTGGGCCTATTTTTGGCACACGGAGGGCGCTCGCAAAGTCTCGCCCCATTCCGAGTCCGGCGGACGAAGTTGGCCAGCCCCTCCCCCCAAGGCTATAGCCCACCCGTTTTTTGGGCAATTTTGCGGCGGACGAACTAGGGGACAGGACCTTCGGGGTCTTATTTTTGGGTGCGGCTGTACCTGTGGCCTATTTTTGGCACACAGAGGGCGCTCGCAAAGTCTCGCCCCATTCCGAGTCCGGCGGACGAAGTTGGCCAGCCCCTCCCCCCAAGGCTATAGCCCACCCGTTTTTTGGCCATTTTTGCGGCGGACGAACTTGGGGACGGGACCTTCGGGGGCTTATTTTTGGGCGCGGCTGTGCCCACGGCCTATTTTTGGCACACGGAGGCTGCTCACAAACTCTCGCCCCATTCCGAGTCCGGCGGACGAAATCGGCCAGCCCCTCCCCCCAAGGCTATAGCCCACCCGTTTTTTGGGCATTTTTGCGTTCGACGAACTTGGGGACGGGACCTTCGGGGGCCTATTTTTGGGCGCGGCTGTGCCCGCGGCCTATTTTTGGCACATGGAGGGCGCTCGCAAAGTCTCGTCCCATTCCGAGTCCGGCGGACGAAGTTGGCCAGCCCCTCCCCCCAAGGCTATAGCCCACCCGTTTTTTGGGCATTTTTGCGGCGGATGAACTTGGGGACGGGACCTTCGGGGGCTTATTATTGGGCACGGCTGTGCCTGCGGCCTATTTTTGGCACACGGATGAGGCTCGCAAAGTCTCGCCCCATTCCGAATCCGGCGGACGAAGTGGGCCAGCACCTCCCCCCAAGGTTATAGCCCATCCGTTTTTTGGGCATTTTTGCGGCGGACGAACTTGGGGACGGGAGCTTCAGGGGCTTATTTTTGGGCGCGGCTGTGCCCGCGGCCTATTTATGGCACACGTAGGGCGGTCGCAAAGTCTCGCCTCATTCCGAGTCCGGCGGACGAAGTTGGCCAGCCCCTCCCCCCAAGGCTATAGCCCACCCGTTTTTTGGGCATTTTTGCGGCGGACGAACTTGGGGACGGGACCTTCGGGGGCTTATTTTTGGGTGCGACTGTGCCCACGACCTATTTTTGGCGCACGGAGGGCGCTCGCAAAGTCTCGCCCCATTCCGAGTCCGGCGGACGAAGTTGGCCAGCCCCTCCCCCCAAGGCTATAGCCCACCCGTTTTTTGGGCATTTTTGCGGCGGACGGACTGGGGGACGGGACCTTTGGGGGCTTATTTTTGGGTGCGGCTGTGCCCGTGGCCTACTTTTGGCACACGGAGGACGCTCGCAAAGCCTCGCCCCATTCCGAGTCCGGCGGACGAAGTTGGCCAGCCCCTCCCCCCAAGGTTATAGCCCATCCGTTTTTTGGGCATTTTTGCGGCGGACGAACTTGGGGACGGGACCTTCGGGGGCTTATTATTGGGCGCAGCTGTGCCCGCGGCCTATTTTTGGCACACGGAGGGCGCTCACAAAGTCTCGCCCCATTCCGAGTCCGGCGGACGAAGTTGGCCAGCCCCTCCCCCCAAGGCTATAGCCCACCCGTTTTTTGGGCATTTTTGCGGCGGACGAACTTGGGGACGGGACCTTCGGGGGCTTATTATTGGGCACGGCTGTGCCCATGGCCTATTTTTGGCACACGGATGACGCTCGTAAAGTCTCTCCCCATTCCGAGTCCGGCGGACGAAGTTGGCCAGCCCCTCCCCCCAAGGTTATAGCCCATCCGTTTTTTGGGCATTTTTGCGGCGGACGAACTAGGGGACGGGAGCTTCAGGGGCTTATTTTTGGGCGCGGCTGTGCCCGCGGCCTATTTTTGGCACACGTAGGGCGGTCGCAAAGTCTCGCCCCATTCCTAGTCCGGCGGACGAAGTTGGCCAGCCCCTCCCCCCAAGGCTGTAGCCCACCCGTTTTTTGGGCATTTTTGCGGCAGACGAACTTGGGGACGGGACCTTCGGGGGCTTATTTTTGGGTGCAGCTGTGCCTGCGGCCTATTTTTGGCACACGGAGGGCACTCGTAAAGTCTGGTCCAATTCCGAGTCCGGCGGACGAAGTTTGCCAGCCCCTCCCCCCAAGGCTATAGTCCACCCGTTTTTTGGGCATTTTTGCGGCGGACGAACTTGGGGACGGGACCTTCGGGGGCTTATTTTTGGGCGTGGCTGTGCCCGCGGCCTATTTTTGGCACACGGAGGGCGCTCGCAGTCTCGCCCCATCCCGCGTCCGGCGTACTAAGTTGGCCAGCCCCTCCCCCCAAGGCTATAGCCCACCCGTTTTTTGGGCATTTTTGCGGCGGACGAACTTGGGGACGGGACCTTCGGGGGCTTATTTTTGGGCGCAGCTGTGCCCGCGGCCTATTTTTGGCACACGGAGGGCACTCGCAAAGTCTCGCCCCATTCCGAGTCCGGCGGACGAAGTTGGCCAGCCCCTCCCCCCAAGGCTATAGCCCACCCGTTTTTTGGGCATTTTTGCGGCGGACGAACTTGGGGACGGGACCTTCGGGGGCTTATTATTGGGCGCGGCTGTGCCCGCGGCCTATTTTTGGCACACGGATGACCCTCGCAAAGTCTCGCCCCATTCCGAGTCCGGCGGACGAAGTTGGCCAGCCCCTCCCCCCAAGGCTATAGCCCACCCGTTTTTTGGGCATTTTTGCGGCGGACGAACTTGGGGACGGGACCTTCGGGGGCTTATTTTTGGGTGCGGCTGTGCCCGCGACCTATTTTTGGCGCACGGAGGGCGCTCGCAAAGTCTCGCCCCATTCCGAGTCCTGCGGACGAAGTTGGCCAGCCCCTCCCCCCAAGGCTATAGCCCACCCGTTTTTTGGGCATTTTTGCGGCGGACGAACTTGGGGGACGGGGCTGGCTTATTTTTTGGGAGGGCTGTGCCCGCGTTCTTTTTTTGGCGCACGGAGGGCGCTCGCAAAGTCTCGCCCCATTCCGAGTCCTGCGGACGAAGTTGGCCAGCCCCTCCCCCCAAGGCTATAGCCCACCCGTTTTTTGGGCATTTTTGCGGCGGACGAACTTGGGGACGGACCTTCGGGGGCTTATTTTTGGACGCGGCTGTTCCTGCATCCTATTTTTGGCACACGGAGGGCGCTCGCAAAGTCTCACCCCATTCCGAGTCCGGCGGACGAAGTTGGCCAGCCCCTCCCCCCAAGGCTATAGCCCACCCGTTTTTTGGGCATTTTTGCGGCGGACGATGTTGGGGACGGGACCTTCGGGGGATTATTTTTGGGCGCCGCTGTGCCCGCGGCCTATTTTTGGTACACGTAGGGCACTCGCAAAGTCTCGCCCCATTCCAAGTCCGGCGGACGAAGTGGGCCAGCCCCTCCCCCCAAGGCTATAGCCCACCCATTTTTTCGGCATTTTTGCGGCGGACGAACTTGGGGACGGGACCTTCGGGGGCTTATTTTTGGGTGCGTCTGTGCCCGCAGCCTAATTTTGGCACACGGAGGGTGCTCGCAAAGTCTCACCCCATTCGGAGTCCGGCGGACGAAGTGGGCGATCCCCTCCCCCCAAGGCTATAGCCCACCCGTTTTTTGTGTATTTTTGCCGCGGACGAACTTGGGGACGGGACCTTCGGAAGCTTATTTTTGGCGCGGCTGTGCCCGCGGCCTATTTTTGGCACACGGAGGGCGCTCGCAAAGTCTCGCCCCATTCCGAGTCCGGCGGACGAACTTGGGGACGGGACCTTCGGGGGCTTATTTTTGGGCGCGGCTGTGCCCGCGGCCTATTTTTGGCACACGGAGGGCACAAGCAAAGTCTCGCCCCATTCCGAGTCCAGCGGACGAACTTGGGACGGGACCTTCGGGGCTTATTTTTGGCTGTGCCGCGGCCTATTTTTGGCACACGGAGGGCACTCGGAAAGTCTCGCCCCATTCCGAGTCCGGCGGACGAAGTTGGCCAGCCCCTCCCCCAAGGCTATAGCCCACCCGTTTTTTGGGCATTTTTGCGGCGGACGAACTTGGGGACGGGACCTTCGGGGGCTTATTTTTGGGCGCGGCTGTGCCTGTGGCCTATTTTTGGCACACGGAGGGCGCTTGAAAAGTCTCGCCCCATTCCGAGTCGGGCGTACGAAGTTGGCAAGCCCCTCCCCCCAAGGCTATAGCCCACCCGTTTTTCGGGCATTTTTGCGGCGGACGAACTTGGGGACGGGACCTTCGGGGGCTTTTTTTTGGGCGCGGCTGTGCCCGTGGCCTATTTGTGGCACACGGAGGACGCTCGCAAAGTCTCGGCCCATTCCGAGTCCGGCGGACGAAGTTGGCCAGCCCCTCCCCCCAAGGCTATAGCCCACCCGTTTTTTGGGCATTTTTGCGGCGGACGAACATGGGGTGGGACCTTCGGGGGCTAATTTTTGGGCGCGGCTGTGCCTGCGGCCTATTTTTGGCACACGGAGGGCGCTTGCAAAGTCTCGCCCCATTCCGAGTCCGGCGTACGAAGTTGGCAAGCCCCTCCCCCCAAGGCTATCGCCCACCCGTTTTTCGGGCATTTTTGCGGCGGACGAACTTGGGGACGGGACCTTCGGGGGCTTTTTTTTGGGCGCGGCTGTGCCCGTGGCCTATTTGTGGCACATGGAGGGCACTCGCAAAGTCTCAGCCCATTCCAAGTCCGGCGGACGAAGTTGGCCAGCCCCTCCCCCCAAGGCTATAGCCCACCCGTTTTTTGGGCATTTTTGAGCGGACGAACTTGGGGACGGGACCTTTGGGGGCTTATTTTTGGGCGCGGCTGTGCCCGGGGCCTACTTTTAGCACAAGGAGGCTGCTCGCAAAGTGTTGCGCCATTCCGAGTCTGGCGGACGAAGTGGGCCAGCCCCACCCCCCAAGGCTATAGCCCACCCGTTTTTGTGGCCTTTTTCCGCTGCACGAACTTGGCGCCCCGGCCTTCGGGCGGTTATATTTGGGCGCGGCTGTGCCCACGGCCTATTTTTGAGACACGGAGGCCACTCGCAAAGTCTTGCGCCATTCTGAGTCCGGCGTACGAAGTTGGCCCGCCCCACCCCCCGAGGCTATAGCCCACCCGTTTTTGTGGCCTTTTTCCGCTGGACGAACTTGGCGCCCGGCCTTGGGCGCGGCTGTGCCCGCGGCCTATTTTTGGCACACGGAGGCCGCTCGGAAAGTCTCGCGCCATTCCGAGTCCGGCGGACGAAGTTGGCCAGCCCCACCCCCCAAGGCTATAGCCCACCCGTTTTTGTGGCCTTTTTCCGCTGGATGAACTTGGCGCCCCGCCCTTCGGGTGGTTATTTTTGGGCGCGGCTGTGCCCGCAGCCTATTTTTGGCACACGGAGGCCGCCGGCAAAGTCTCGCGCCATTCCGAGTCCGGCGGACGAAGTTGGCCAGCCCCACCCCCAAGGCTATAGCCCACCCGTTTTTTTGGCCTTTTTCCGCTGGACAAAACTTGGCGCCCCGGCCTTCGGGGGGTTATTTTTGGGTGTGACTGTGCCCGCGGCCTATTTTTTACAAACGGAGGCCGCTCGTAAAGTCTCGCGACATTCCGAGTCCGGCGGACGAAGTTGGCCAGCCCCACCCCCCAAGGCTATAGCCCACCCGTTTTTGTGGCCTTTTTCCGCTGGACGAACTTGACGCCCCGGCCTTCGGGCTGTTATTTTTGGCCGCGGCTGTGCCCGCAGCCTATTTTTGGCACACGGAGGCTGCCGGCAAAGTCTCGCGCCATTCCGAGTCCGGCGGATGAAGTGGGCCAGCCCCACCCCCCAAGTCTATATCCCACCCGTTCTTGTGGCCTTTTTCCGCTGGACGAACTTGGCGCCCCCGCATTCGGGCGGTTATTTTTGGGCGTGGCTGTGTCTGCGGCCTATTTTTGGCACACGGAGGCCGATCGCAAAGATCCGCGCCATTCCGTGTCCGGCGGACGAAGTTGGCCAGCCCCACCCCCCAAGGCTATAGCCCACCCGTTTTTGTGGCCTTTTTCCGCTGGACGAACTTGGCGCCCCGGCCTTCGGGCGGTTATTTTTGGGCGCGGCTGTGTCTGCGGCCTATTTTTGGCACACGGAGGCCGCTCGCAAAGATCCGCGCCATTCCGAGTCCGGCGGACGAAGTTGGCCAGCCCCACCCCCCAAGGCTATAGCCCACCCGTTTTTGTGGCCTTTTTCCGCTGGACGAACTTGGCGCCCCGGCCTTCGGGCGGTTATTTTTGGGCGCGGCTGTGTCTGCGGCCTATTTTTGCCACACAGAGGGTGCTCGCAAAGTCTCGCCCCATTCCGAGTCCGGCGGACGAAGTTGGCCAGCCCCTCCCCCCAAGGCTATAGCCCACCCGTTTTTTTGGCAATTTTGCGGCGGACGAACTTGGGGACGGGACCTTCGGGGGATTATTTTTGGGTGCGGCTGTGTCCACGGCCTATTTTTGGGACACAGAGGGCGTTTGCAAAGTCTCGCCCCATTCCGAGTCCGGCGGACGAAGTTGGCCATCCCCTCCCCCCAAGGCTATAGCCCACCCGTTTTTTGGGCATTTTTGCGGCGGACAAACTTGGGGACGGGACCTTCGGGGGCTTATTTTTGGATGCGGCTGTGCCCGCGGCCTATTTTTGGCACACGGAGGGCGCTCGCAAAGGCTCGACCCATTCCGAGTCCGGCGGACGAAGTTGGCCAGCCTCTCCCCCCAAGGCTATAGCCCACCTGTTTTTTGGGCATTTTTGCGGCGGACGAACTTGGGGACGGGACCTTCGGGGGCTTATTTTTGGGTGCAGCTATGCCCGCGGCCTATTTTTGGCACATGGAGGTCGCTCGCAAAGTCTCGTCCCATTCCAAGTCCGGCGGACGAAGTTGGCCAACCCCTCCCCCCAAGGCTATAGCCCACCCGTTTTTTGGGCATTTTTGCGGCGGACGAACTTGGGGACGGGACCTTCGGGGGCTTGTTTATGGGCGCGGCTGTGCCCGCGGCATATTTTTGGCACACGGAGGGCGCTCGCAAAGTCTCGCCCCATTCCGAGTCCGTCGGACGAAGTTGGCCAGCCCCTCCCCCCAAGGCAATAGCCCACCCGTTTTTTGGGCATTTTTGCGGCGGACGATCTTGGGGACGGGACCTTCGGGCACTTATTTTTTGGCGCGGCTGTGCCCGCGGCCTATTTTTGCACACGGAGGGCGCTCGCAAAGTCTCGCCCCATTCTGAGTCCGGCGGACGAAGTTGGCCAGCCCCTCCCCCCAAGGCTATAGCCCACCCGTTTTTTGGGCATTTTTGCGGCGGACGAACTTGGGGACGGGACCTTCGGGGGCTTATTTTTGGGGGCGGCTGTGCACGCGGCCTATTTTTGGCACACGGAAGGCGCTTGCAATGTCTCGCCCCATTCCGAGTCCGGCGGACGAAGTTGGCCAGCCCCTCCCCCCAAGGCTATAGCCCACCCGTTTTTTGGGCATTTTTGTGCGGACGAACTTGGGGACGGGACCTTCGGGAGCTTATTTTTTGGGCGCGGCTGTGCCCGCGGTCTATTTTTGGCACGCGGAAGGCGCTTGCAATGTCTCACCCCATTCCGAGTCCGGCGGACGAAGTTGGCCAGCCACTCCCCCCAAGGCTATAGCCCACCCATTTTTTGGGCATTTTTGCGGCGGACGAACTTGGGGACGGGACCTTTGGGGGCTTATTTTTGGGCGCGCCTGTGCTCCCGCGGCCTATTTTTTGCACACGGAGGCCGCTCGCAAAGTCTCACCCCATTCCGAGTCCGGCGGACGAAGTTGGCCAGCCCCTCCCCCCAAGGCTATAAGCCACCCGTTTTTTGGGCATTTTTGCGGCGGACGAACTTAGGGACGGGACCTTCGGGGGCTTATGTGCCCGCGGCCTATTTTTAGCACATGGACGGCGCTCGCAAAGTCTCGCCCCATTCTGAGTCCGGCGGACGAAGTTGGCCATCCCCTCCCCCCAAGGCTATAGCCCACCCGTTTTTTGGGCATTTTTGCGGCGGAGGAACTTGGGGACGGGACCTTCGGGGGCTTATTTTTGGTCGCGGCTGTGCTCGCGGCCTATTTTTGGCACATGGAAGGCGCTCGCAAAGTCTCGCCCCATTTCGAGTCCGGCGGACGAAGTTGGCCAGCCCCTCCCCCCAAGGCTATAGCCCACCCGTTTTTTGGGCATTTTTGCGGCGGACGAACTTGGGGACGGGACCTTCGGGGGCTTATTTTTGTGCGCAGCTGTGCCCGCGGCCTATTTTTGGCAAACGGAGGGCGTTCTCAAAGTCTCGCCCCATTCTGAGTCCGGCGGACGAAGTTGGCCAGCCCCTCCCCCCAAGGCTATAGGCCACCCGTTTTTTGGGCATTTTTGCGGCGGACGAACTTAGGGACGGGACCTTCGGGGGCTTATTTTTGGGCGCGGCTGTGCCCGCGGCCTATTTTTGGTACACGGAGGGTGCTCGCAAAGTCTCGGCCCATTCCGAGTCCGGCGGACGAAGTGGGCCCGCCCCTCCCCCCAAGCCTATAGGCCACCCGTTTTTTGGGCATTTTTGCGCCGGACGAAATTGGGGAATGGACCTTCGGGGGCTTGTTTTTGGGCGCGGCTGTTCCCGCGGCCTATTTTTGGAACAAGGAGGGCACTCGCAAAGTCTCGCCCCATTCCGAGTCCGGCAGTCGAAGTTGGCCCGCCCCTCCCCCCAAGCCTATAGCCCACCCGTTTTTTGGGCATTTTTGCTGCGGACGAACTTGGGGACGGGACCTTCGGGGGCTTATTTTTGGGTGCGGCTGTGCCCGCGGCCTATTTTTGGTACACGGAGGGTGCTCGCAAAGTCGCGCCCCATTCCGAGTCCGGCGGACAAAGTTGTCCAGCCCCTCCCCCAAAGGCTATAGCCCACCCGTTTTTTGGGCATTTTTGCGCCGGACGAACTTGGGGAATGGACCTTCGGGGGCTTTTTTTTGGGCACGGCTGTTTCCGCGGCCTATTTTTGGCACAAGGAGGGCGCTCGCAAAGTCTCGGCCCATTCCGAGTCCGGCAGAGGAAGTTGGCCCGCCCCTCCCCCCAAGCCTATAGCCCACCCGTTTTTTGGGCATTTTTGCGCCGGACGAACTTGGGGACGGGACCTTCGGGGGCTGATTTTTGGGCACGGCTGTGCCCGCCGCCTATTTTTGGAAAACGGAGGGTGCTCGCAAAGTCTTGCCCCATTCTGAGTCCGGCGGACGAAGTTGGCCAGCCCCTCCCCCCAAGGCTATAGCCCACCCGTTTTTTGGGCATTTTTGCGGCGGACGAACTTGGGGACCGGACCTTCGGGGGCTTATTTTTGGATGCGGCTGTGCCCGCGGCCTATTTTTGGTACACGCAGGGTGCTCGCAAAGTCGCGCCCCATTCCGAGTCCGGCGGATGAAGTGGGCCAGCCCCTCCCCCCAAGGCAATAGCCCACCCGTTTTTTGGGCATTTTTGCTGCGGACGAACTTGGGGACGGGACCTTCGGGGGCTTATTTTTGGGCGCGGCTGTGTCCGGTCTATTTTTGGCACACGGAGGGTGCTGCAGTCTAGCCCCATTCCGAGTCCGGGCGGATTTGGCCAGCCCCTCGCCCCAAGGCTATAGCCCACCCGTTTTTTGGGCATTTTTGCGGCGGACGAACTTGGGGACAGGACCTTCGGGCGCTTCTTTTTGGACTCGGCTGTGCCCGTGGGCTATTTTTGGGACTCAGAGGGCGTTCGTAAAGTCTCGCCCCATACCGAGTCCGGCGACGAGTTGGCCCCCTCCCCAAGGCTATAGCCCACCTGTTTTTTGGGCATTTTTGCGGCGGACGATCTTGGGGACGGGACATTCGGGCATTTATTTTTGGGCGCGGCTGTGCCCGCGGCCTATTTTTGCACACGGAGGACGCTCGTAAAGTCTCGCCCCATTCCGAGTCCGCGGACGAGTGGCCAGCCCTCCCCAAGGCTATAGCCCACCCGTTTTTTGGGCATTTTTGCGGCGGACGAACTTGGGGACGGGACCTTCGGGGGCTTATTTTTGGGCGCAGCTGTGCCCGCCGCCTATTTTTGGAAAACGGAGGGTGCTCGCAAAGTCTTGCCCCATTCTGAGTCCGGCGGACGAAGTTGGCCAGCCCCTCCCCCCAAGGCTATAGCCCACCCGTTTTTTGGTCATTTTTGCGGCGGACGAACTTGGGGACCGGACCTTCGGGGGTTTATTTTTTGACGCGGCTGTGCCCGCGGCCTATTTTTGGTACACGCAGGGTGCTCGCAAAGTCGCGCCCCATTCCGAGTCCGGCGGACGAAGTTGGCCAGCCCCTCCCCCCAAGGCTATAGCCCACCTGTTTTTTGGGCATTTTTGCGGCGGACGATCTTGGGGACGGGACATTCGGGCATTTATTTTTGGGCGCGGCTGTGCCCGCGGCCTATTTTTGCACACGGAGGACGCTCGTAAAGTCTCGCCCCATTCCGAGTCCGGCGGACGAAGTGGGCCAGCCCCTCCCCCCAAGGCTATAGCCCACCCGTTTTTTGGGCATTTTTGCGGCGGACGAACTTGGGGACGGGACCTTCGGGGGCTTATTTTTGGGCGCAGCTGTGCCCGCGGCCTATTTTTGGCAAATGGAGGGCGTTCTCAAAGTCTCGCCCCATTCTGAGACCGGCGGACGAAGTTGGCCAGCCCCTCCCCCCAAGGCTATAGGCCACCCGTTTTTTGGGCATTTTTACGGCGGACGAACTTAGGGACGGGACCTTCGGGGGCTTATTTTTGGGCGCGGCTGTGCCCGCGGCCTATTTTTGGTACATGGAGGGTGCTCGCAAAGTCGCGCCCCATTCCGAGTCCGGTCGACAAAGTTGGCCAGCCCCTCCCCCAAGGCTATAGCCCACCTGTTTTTTGGGCATTTTTGCGGCGGACGATCTTGGGGACGGGACATTCGGGCATTTATTTTTGGGCGCGGCTGTGCCCGCGGCCTATTTTTGCACACGGAGGACGCTCGTAAAGTCTCGCCCCATTCCGAGTCCGGCGGACGAAGTGGGCCAGCCCCTCCCCCCAAGGCTATAGCCCACCCGTTTTTTGGGCATTTTTGCGGCGGACGAACTTGGGGACGGGACCTTCGGGGGCTTATTTTTGGGCGCAGCTGTGCCCGCGGCCTATTTTTGGCAAATGGAGGGCGTTCTCAAAGTCTCGCCCCATTCTGAGACCGGCGGACGAAGTTGGCCAGCCCCTCCCCCCAAGGCTATAGGCCACCCGTTTTTTGGGCATTTTTACGGCGGACGAACTTAGGGACGGGACCTTCGGGGGCTTATTTTTGGGCGCGGCTGTGCCCGCGGCCTATTTTTGGTACATGGAGGGTGCTCGCAAAGTCGCGCCCCATTCCGAGTCCGGTCGACAAAGTTGGCCAGCCCCTCCCCCAAAGGCTATAGCCCACCCGTTTTTTGGGCATTTTTGCGCCGGACGAACATGGGGAATGGACCTTCGGGGGCTTGTTTTTGGGCGCGACTGTTCCCGCGGCCTATTTTTGGCACAAGGAGGGCGCTCGCAAAGTCTCGGACCATTCCGAGTCCGGCAGACGAAGTTGGCCCGCCCCTCCCCCCAAGCCTATAGCCCACCCGTTTTTTGGGCATTTTTGCTGCGGACGAACTTGGGGACGGGACCTTCGGGGGCTTATTTTTGGGCGCGGCTGTGCCCGCGGCCTATTTTTGGCACACGGAGGGTGCTCGAAAAGTCTCGCCCCATTCCGAGTCCGGCGGACGAAGTTGGCCAGCCCTCCCGCCAAGGCTATAGCCCACCCGTTTTGGGCATTTTTGCGGCGGACGAACTTGGGGACGGGACCTTCGGGGGGTATTTTTGGGCGCTGTGCCAGCGTCCTATTTTGGCACAAGGAGGGCGCTCGCAAAGTCTCGGACCATTCCGAGTCCGACGGACGAAGTTGGCCAGCCCCTCCCCCCAAGGCAATAGCCCACCCGTTTTTTGGGCATTTTTGCGGCGGACGATCTTGGGGACGGGACCGTCGGGCACTTTTTTTTGGGCGCGGCTGTGCCCGCGGCCTATTTTTACACACGGAGGGCACTCGCAAAGTCTCGCCCCATTCCAATTCCGGCGGACGAAGTGGGCCAGCCCCTCCCCCCAAGGCTATAGCCCACCCGGTTTTTGGGCATTTTTGCGGCGGACGAACTTGGGGACGGGACCTTCGGGCCATTATTTTTTGGCGCGGCTGTGCCCGAAGCCTATTTTCGGCACACGGAGGGCGCTCGCAAAGTATCGCCCAATTCCGAGTCCGGCGGACGAAGTTGGCCAACCCCTCCCCCCAAGGCTATAGCCCACCCGTTTTTTGGGCATTTTTACGGCGGACGAACTTGGGGACGGGACCTTCGGGGGCTTGTTTATGGGCGCGGCTGTGCCCGCGGCATATTTTTGGCAAACGGAGGGCGCTCGCAAAGTCTCGCCCCATTCCGAGTCCGTCGGACGAAGTTGGCCAGCCCCTCCCCCCAAGGCAATAGCCCACCCGTTTTTTGGGCATTTTTGCGGCGGACGATCTTGGGGACGGGACCTTCGGGCACTTATTTTTTGGCGCGGCTGTGCCCGCGGCCTATTTTTTCACACGGAGGGCGCTCGCAAAGTCTCACCCCATTCCGAGTCCGGCGGAGGAAGTGGGCCAGCCCCTCCCCCCAAGGCTATAGCCCACCCGTTTTTTGGGCATTTTTGCGGCGGACGAACTTGGGGACGGGACCTTCGGGCCATTATTTTTTAGCGCGGCTGTGCCCGAAGCCTATTTTTGGCACACGGAGGGCGCTCGCAAAGTATCGCCCAATTCCGAGTCCGGCGGACGAAGTTGGCCAACCCCTCCCCCCAAGGCTATAGCCCACCCGTTTTTTGGGCATTTTTGCGGCGGACGAACTTGGGGACGGGACCTTCGGGGGCTTGTTTATGGGCGCGGCTGTGCCCGCGGCATATTTTTGGCACACGGAGGGCGCCGCAAAGTCTCGCCCCATTCCGAGTCCGTCGGACGAGTTGGCCAGCCCTCCCCCAAGGCAATAGCCCACCCGTTTTTGGGCATTTTAAGGCGGGACGATCTTGGGGACGGGACCTTCGGGCACTTATTTTTTGGCGCGGCTGTGCCTGCGGCCTATTTTTGCACACGGAGGGCGCTCGCAAAGTCTCACCCCATTCCGAGTCCGGCGGAGGAAGTGGGCCAGCCCCTCCCCCCAAGGCTATAGCCCACCGTTTTTGGGCATTTTTGCGGCGGACGTACTTGGGGACGGGCCCTTCGCGCGCTTCTATTTGGTCGCTGCTGTGCCCGAAGCCTATTTTTGGCACACGGAGGGCGATCGTGAAGTATCACCCCATTCCGAGACCGGCGGACAAAGTTGGCCAGCACCTCCCCCCAAGGCTATAGCCCACCCGTTTTTTGGGCATTTTTGCGGCGGATGAACTTGTGGACGGGACCTTCGGGGGCTTGTTTTTGGACGCGGCTGTGCCCGCGGCCTATTTTTGGCACACGGAGGGCGCTCGCAAAGTCTCGTCCCATTCCGAGTCCGTCGGACGAAGTTGGCCAGCCCCTCCCCGCAAGGCTATAGGCCACCCGTTTTTTGGGCATTTTTACGGCGGACGAACTTAGGGACGGGACCTTCGGGGGCTTATTTTTGGGCGCGGCTGTGCCCGCGGCCTATTTTTGGTACACGGAGGGTGCTCGCAAACTCGCGCCCCATTCCGAGTCTGGCGGACAAAGTTTGCCAGCCCCTCCCCCAAAGGCTATAGCCCACCCGTTTTTTGGGCATTTTTGCGCCGGACGAACTTGGGGAATGGACCTTCGGGGGCTTGTTTTTGTTCACGGCTGATCCCGCGGCCTATTTTTGGCACAAGGAGGGCGCTCGCAAAGTCTCGGCCCATTCCGAGTCCGGCAGACGAAGTTGGCCCGCCCCTCCCCCCAAGCCTATAGCCCACCCGTTTTTTGGGCATTTTTGCGCCGGACGAACTTGGGGACGGGACCTTCGGGGGCTGATTTTTGGGCGCGGCTGTGCCCGCAGCCTATTTTTGGCAAACGGAGGGTGCTCGCAAAGTCTTGCCCCATTCTGAGTCCGGCGGACGAAGTTGGCCAGCCCCTCCCCCCAAGGCTATAGCCGACCCGTTTTTTGGGCATTTTTGCGGCGGACGAACTTGGGGACGGGACCTTCGGGGGCTTATTTTTGGACGCGGCTGTGCCCGCGGCCTATTTTTGGTACACGCAGGGTGCTCGTAAAAGTCGCGCCCCATTCCGAGTCCGAGCGGACCGAAGTGGGCCAACCCTCCCCCAAGGCAATAGCCCACCCGTTTTTGGGCATTTTTGCTGCGAGACGAACTTGGGGCGGGACCTTCGGGGCTTATTTTTGGGCGCGCTGTGTCCGCGGCCAGCACACGGAGGGTGCTCGCAAAGTCTAGCCCCATTCCGAGTCCGGCGGACGAAGTTGGCCAGCCCCTCGCCCCAAGGCTATAGCCCACCCGTTTTTTGGGCATTTTTGCGGCGGACGAACTTGGGGACAGGACCTTCGGGCGCTTCTTTTTGGACTCGGCTGTGCCCGTGGGCTATTTTTGGGACTCAGAGGGCGTTCGTAAAGTCTCGCCCCATTCCGAGTCCGGCGGACGAAGTTGGCCAGCCCCTCCCCCCAAGGCTATAGCCCACCTGTTTTTTGGGCATTTTTGCGGCGGACGATCTTGGGGACGGGACATTCGGGCATTTATTTTTGGGCGCGGCTGTGCCCGCGGCCTATTTGCACACGGAGGCTCGTAAGTCTCGCCCCATTCCGAGTCCGGCGGACAGTGGGCCAGCCCCCTCCCCCAAGGCTATAGCCCACCCGTTTTTGGGCATTTTGCGGGGGTCGAACTTGGGGACGGGACCTTCGGGGGCTTATTTTTGGGCGCAGCTGTGCCCGCGGCCTATTTTTGGCAAATGGAGGGCGTTCTCAAAGTCTCGCCCCATTCTGAGACCGGCGGACGAAGTTGGCCAGCCCCTCCCCCCAAGGCTATAGGCCACCCGTTTTTTGGGCATTTTTACGGCGGACGAACTTAGGGGGGACCTTGGGGGCTTATTTTGGGCGCGGCTGTGCCCGCGGCCTATTTTGGTACATGGAGGTGCTGCAGTCGCGCCCCATTCCGAGTCGGTCGACAAAGTTGGCCAGCCCCTCCCCAAAGGCTATAGCCCACCCGTTTTTGGGCATTTTGCGCCGGACGAACTTGGGAATGGACCTTCGGGGCTTGTTTTGGGCGCGGCTGTTCCCGTGGCCTATTTTTGGCACAAGGAGGCGCTCGCAAAGTCTCGGCCCATTCCGAGTCCGGCAGACGAGTTGGCTCCGCCTCCCCAATCCATAGCCACCCGTTTTTGGGCATTTTGCTGCGGACGAACTTGGGGACGGGACCTTCGGGGCTTATTTTTGGACGCGGCTGTGCCGCGGCCTATTTTTGGCACGGAGGGTGCTCGAAAAGTCTCGCCCCATTCCGAGTCCGGCGGAAGTTGGCCAGCCCCTCCCCCCAAGGCTATAGCCCACCCGTTTTTTGGGCATTTTTGCGGCGGACGAACTTGGGGACGGGACCTTCGGAGGCTTGTTTATGGGCGCGGCTGTGCCCGCGGCATATTTTTGGCACACGGAGGGCGCTCGAAAAGTCTCGCCCCATTCCGAGTCCGGCGGACGAAGTTGGCCAGCCCCTCCCCCCAAGGCAATAGCCCACCCGTTTTTTGGGCATTTTTGCGGCGGACGATCTTGGGGACGGGACCTTCGGGCACTTATTTTTTGGCGCGGCTGTGCCCGCGGCCTATTTTTGCACACGGAGGGCGCTCGCAAAGTCTCACCCCATTCCGAGTCCGGCGGAGGAAGTGGGCCAGCCCCTCCCCCCAAGGCTATAGCCCACCCGTTTTTTGGGCATTTTTGCGGCGGACGAACTTGGGGACGGGACCTTCGGGCGCTTATTTTTGGGCGCGGCTGTGCCCGAAGCCTATTTTTGGCACACGGAGGGCGCTCGCGAAGTATCACCCCATTCCGAGACCGGCGGACAAAGTTGGCCAGCACCTCCCCCCAAGGCTATAGCCCACCCGTTTTTTGGGCATTTTTGCGGCGGACGAACTTGGGGACGGGACCTTCGGGGGCTTGTTTTTGGGCGCGGCTGTGCCCGCGGCCTATTTTTGGCACACGGAGGGCGCTCGCAAAGTCTCGTCCCATTCCGAGTCCGTCGGACGAAGTTGGCCAGCCCCTCCCCGCAAGGCTATAGGCCACCCGTTTTTTGGGCATTTTTACGGCGGACGAACTTAGGGACGGGACCTTCGGGGGCTTATTTTTGGGCGCAGCTGTGCCCGCGGCCTATTTTTGGCAAATGGAGGGCGTTCTCAAAGTCTCGCCCCATTCTGAGACCGGCGGACGAAGTTGGCCAGCCCCTCCCCCCAAGGCTATAGGCCACCCGTTTTTTGGGCATTTTTACGGCGGACGAACTTAGGGACGGGACCTTCGGGGGCTTATTTTTGGGCGCGGCTGTGCCCGCGGCCTATTTTTGGTACATGGAGGGTGCTCGCAAAGTCGCACCCCATTCCGAGTCCGGTCGACAAAGTTGGCCAGCCCCTCCCCCAAAGGCTATAGCCCACCCGTTTTTTGGGCATTTTTGCGCCGGACGAACTTGGGGAATGGACCTTCGGGGGCTTGTTTTTGGGCGCGGCTGTTCCCGTGGCCTATTTTTGGCACAAGGAGGGCGCTCGCAAAGTCTCGGCCCATTCCGAGTCCGGCAGACGAAGTTGGCCCGCCCCTCCCCCCAAGCCTATAGCCCACCCGTTTTTTGGGCATTTTTGCTGCGGACCTTCGGGGGCTTATTTTTGGACGCGGCTGTGCCCGCGGCCTATTTTTGGCACACGGAGGGTGCTCGAAAAGTCTCGCCCCATTCCGAGTCCGGCGGACGAAGTTGGCCAGCCCCTCCCCCCAAGGCTATAGCCCACCCGTTTTTTGGGCATTTTTGCGGCGGACGAACTTGGGGACGGGACCTTCGGGGGCTTATTTTTGGGCGCGGCTGTGCCCGCGTCCTATTTTTGGCACACGGAGGGTGCTCGCAAAGTCGCGCCCCATTCCGAGTCCGACGGACGAAGTTGGCCAGCCCCTCCCCCCAAGGCAATAGCCCACCCGTTTTTTGGGCATTTTTGCGGCGGACGAACTTGGGGACGGGACCTTCGGGGGCTTATTTTTGGGCGCGGCTGTGCCCGCGAACTATTTCTACACACGGAGGGCACTCGCAAAGTCTCGCCCCATTCCAATTCCGGCGGACGAAGTGGGCCAGCCCCTCCCCCCAAGGCTATAGCCCACCCGTTTTTTGGGCATTTTTGCGGCGGACGAACTTGGGGACGGGACCTTCGGGCGCTTATTTTTTGGCGCGGCTGTGCCCGAAGCCTATTTTTGGCACACGGAGGGCGCTCGCAAAGTATCGCCCCATTCCGAGTCCGGCGGACGAAGTTGGCCAACCACTCCCCCCAAGGCTATAGCCCACCCGTTTTTTGGGCATTTTTGCGGCGGACGAACTTGGGGACGGGACCTTCGGGGGCTTATTTTTGGGCGCGGCTGTGCCCGCGGCATATTTTTGGCACATGGAGGGCGCTCGCAAAGTCTCGCCCCATTCCGAGTCCGTCGGACGAAGTTGGCCAGCCCCTCCCCCCAAGGCAATAGCCCACCCGTTTTTTGTTCATTTTTCGGCGGACGAACCTTGGGACGGGACCTTTGGGGGCTTATTTTTGGGCGCGGCTGTGCCCGAAGCCTATTTTTGGCACACGGAGGACGCTCGCGAAGTATCACCCCATTCCGAGACCGGCGGACAAAGTTGGCCAGCCCCTCCCCCCAAGGCTATAGCCCACCCGTTTTTTTGGCATTTTTGCGGCGGACGAACTTGGGGACGGGACCTTCGGGGGCTTATTTTTGGGAGCGGCTGTGCCCGCGGCCTATTTTTACACACGGAGGGCGCCCGCAAAGTCTCGTCCCATTCCGAGTCCGTCGGACTAAGTTGGCCAGCACCTCCCCCCAAGGCTATAGCCCACACGTATTTTGGGCATTAATTCGGCGGAAGAACATGGGGACGGGACCGTCTGGGGGTTATTTTTGGGGACGGGTGTGCCCGAGGCCTATTTTTGGTACACGGAGGGCGCTGCAAAAGTCTCGCCCCATTCCGAGTCCGTCGGACGAAGTTGGCCAGCCCTTCCCCCCAAGGCTATAGCCCACCCGTTTTTTGTTCATTTTTGCGGCGGACGAACTTGGGGACGGGACCTTTGGGGGCTTATTTTTGGGTGCGGCTGTGCCCGCGGCCTATTTTTGGCACACGGAGTGCGCTCGCAAAGTCTCACCCCATTCGAGTCCGGCGGACGAGTGGGCCAGCCCCTCCCCAGGCTTTAGCCCACCCTTTTTTTGGGCATTTTTGCGGCGGACGAACTTGGGGACGGGACCTTCGGGGGCTTGTTTTTGGGCGCGGCTGTGCCCGCGGCCTATTTTTGCACACGGAGGGCGCTCGCAAAGTCTCACCCCATTCCGAGTCCGGCGGAGGAAGTGGGCCAGCCCCTCCCCCCAAGGCAATAGCCCACCCGTTTTTTGGGCATTTTTGCGGCGGACGAACTTGGGGACGGGACCTTCGGGGCTTATTTTTGGCGCGCTGTGCCCGCCGAACTATTTCTACACACGGAGGGCTCTCGCAAAGTCTCGCCCCATTCCTATTCCGGCGGACGAAGTGGGCCAGCCCCTCCCCCCAAGGCTATAGCCCACCCGTTTTTTGGGCATTTTTGCGGCGGACGAACTTGGGGACGGGACCTTCGGGGCTTATTTTTGGCGCGGCTGTGCCCGAAGCCTATTTTGGCACACGGAGAGGCGCTCGCAAAGTATGTCGCCCCATTCCGAGTCCGAGCGGACGGTTGGCCAACCACTCCCCCAAGGCTATAGCCCACCCGTTTTTTGGGCCTTTTTTAGGCGGGCGAACTGGGCAGCGGGACCTTCGGGGGCTTATTTTTGGGCGCGGCTGTGCCCGCGGCATATTTTTGGCACATGGAGGGCGCTCGCAAAGTCTCCCCCCATACCGAGTCCGGCGGACGAAGTTGGCCAGCCCCTCCCCCCAAGGCAATAGCCCACCCGTTTTTTGGGCATTTTTGCGGCGGACGATCTTGGGGACGGGACCTTCGGGCACTTATTTTTGGGCGCGGCTGTGCCCGCGGCCTATTTTTGGCACACGGAGGGCGCTCGCAAAGTCTCACCCCATTCCGAGTCCGGCGGACGAAGTGGGCCAGCCCCTCCCCCCAAGGCTATAGCCCACCCGTTTTTTGGGCATTTTTGCGGCGGACGAACTTGGGGACGGGACCTTCGGGCGCTTATTTTTGGGCGCGGCTGTGCCCGCGGCCTATTTTTGGCACATGGAGGGCGCTCGCGAAGTATCACCCCATTACGAGGACGGCGGACCAAGTTTGCCAGCAACTCCCCCCAAGGCGAAAGCCCACCCGTTTTTTTGGCATTTTTTCGGCGGACGAACATTGGGACGGGACCTTCGGGGGCTTGTTTTTTGGCGAGGCTGTGCCCGCGGCCTATTTTGGTACGGAGGGCGCTGCAGTCTCGCCCCATTCCGAGTCCGTCGGACGAAGTTGGCCAGCCCTTCCCCCCAAGGCTATAGCCCACCCATTTTTTGTTCATTTTTCGGCGGACGAACCTTGGGACGGGACCTTTGGGGGCTTATTTTTGGGCGCGGCTGTGCCCGAAGCCTATTTTTGGCACACGGAGGACGCTCGCGAAGTATCACCCCATTCCGAGACCGGCGGACAAAGTTGGCCAGCCCCTCCCCCCAAGGCTATAGCCCACCCGTTTTTTTGGCATTTTTGCGGCGGACGAACTTGGGGACGGGACCTTCGGGGGCTTATTTTTGGGAGCGGCTGTGCCCGCGGCCTATTTTTACACACGGAGGGCGCCCGCAAAGTCTCGTCCCATTCCGAGTCCGTCGGACGAAGTTGGCCAGCCCCTCCCCCCAAGGCTATAGCCCACCCGTTTTTTGGGCATTTTTGCGGCGGACGAACTTGGGGACGGGACCTTCGGGGGCTTGTTTTTGGGTGCGGCTGTGCCCACGGCCTATTTTTGGTACACGGAGGGCGCTCGCAAAGTCTCGCCCCATTCCGAGTCCGTCGGACGAAGTTGGCCAGCCCTTCCCCCCAAGGCTATAGCCCACCCATTTTTTGTTCATTTTTGCGGCGGACGAACTTGGGGACGGGACCTTTGGGGGCTTATTTTTGGGTGCGGCTGTGCCCGCGGCCTATTTTTGGCACACGGAGTGCGCTCGCAAAGTCTCGCCCCATTCCGAGTCCGGCGGACGAAGTGGGCCAGCCCCTCCCCCCAAGGCTATAGCCCACCCGTTTTTTGGGCATTTTTGCGGCGGACGAACTTGGGGACGGGACCTTCGGGGGCTTGTTTTTGGGCGCGGCTGTGCCCGCGGCCTATTTTTGGCACACGGAGGGCGCTCGCAAAGTCTCGTCCCATTCCGAGTCCGTCGGACGAAGTTGGCCAGCCCCTCCCCCCAAGGCTATAGCCCACCCGTTTTTTGGGCATTTTTGCGGCGGACGAACTTGGGGACGGGACCTTCAGGGGCTTGTTTTTGGGTGCGGCTGTGCCCACGGCCTATTTTTGGTACACGGAGGGCGCTCGCAAAGTCTCGCCCCATTCCGAGTCCGTCGGACGAAGTTGGCCAGCCCTTCCCCCCAAGGCTATAGCCCACCCGTTTTTGTTCATTTTTGCAGCGGACGAACTTGGGGACGGGACCTTTGGGGGCTTATTTTTGGGTGCGGCTGTGCCCGCGGCCTATTTTTGGCACACGGAGTGCGCTCGCAAAGTCTCGCCCCATTCCGAGTCCGGCGGACGAAGTGGGCCAGCCCCTCCCCCCAAGGCTATAGCCCACCCGTTTTTTGGGCATTTTTGCGGCGGACGAACTTGGGGACGGGACCTTCGGGGCTTGTTTTGGAGTGCGGCTGTGCCCACTATTTTGGTACACGGAGGCGCTCGCAAAAGTCTCGCCCCATTCCGAGTCCGTCGGACGAAATTGGCCAGCCCTTCCCCAAGGCTATAGCCCACCCATTTTTGTTCATTTTACGGCGGACGAACTTGGGGACGGGACCTTTGGGGGCTTATTTTTGGGTGCGGCTGTGCCTGCGGCCTAATTTTGGCACACGGAGTGCGCTCGCAAAGTCTCGCCCCATTCCGAGTCCGGCGGACGAAGTGGGCCAGCCCCTCCCCCCAAGGCTATAGCCCACCGGCTTTTTTGGGCATTTTTGCGGCGGACGAACTTGGGGACGGACCCCGCGGCGGCGTCTATTTTGGCACACGGAGGGCGCCAGCAGGCCTTCCAGGAGGCGCTCGCAAAGTCTGGCGCCCCCCAAGGCTATCGGACCGAGCCCACCCGCTCCTTTTAGCCACCCGCTTTTGGGCATTTTTTGCGGCGGACGAACTTGGGACGGACCTTGGGGCTTGAGGGCTTGTTATTGTGGTGCAGCACGGCCTATTTTTGGTACACGGAGGGCACTCTCGCAAAAGTCTCGCCCCATTCCGAGTCCGGTCGGACGTTAGTTGGCCAGCCCTTGGCTAAAAGCCCACCCGTTTTTTGTTCATTTTTGCAGCGGACGAACTTGGGGACGGGACCTTTGGGGGCTTATTTTTGGGTGCGGCTGTGCTCGCGGCCTATTTTTGGCACACGGAGGGCGCTCGCAGTCTCGCCCCATTCCGAGTCCGAGGCGGACGAGTGGGCCAGCCCTCCCCAAAGGCTATAGCCCACCCGCGTTTTGGGCATTTTCATGGCGGACGAACTTGGGGAGGACCTTCGGGGCTTGTTTTGGGCGCGGCTGTGCCCACCCGGCTATTTTGGCACAGGGAGGGCGCTCGCAAAGTCTCGTCCCATTCCGAGTCCGTCGGACGAAGTTGGCCAGCCCCTCCCCCCAAGGCTAAAGCCCACCCGTTTTTTGTTCATTTTTGCAGCGGACGAACTTGGGGACGGGACCTTTGGGGGCTTATTTTTGGGTGCGGCTGTGCCCGCGGCCTATTTTTGGTACACGGAGTGCGCTCGCAAAGTCTCGCCCCATTCCGAGTCCGTCGGACAGAGTGCGGCCAGCCTCCCCAAAGGCTATAGCCCACCCGTTTTTGGGCATTTTGCGGCGGACGAACTTAGGGGACAGGGACCTTGGGGCTTGTTTTTGGCGTGGCTGTGCCTGCGGCCTATTTTTGGCACACGGAGGCGCTCGAAGTCTCGCCCCATTCCGAGTCCGTCGGACGAAGTTGGCCAGCCCTTCCCCCAAAGGCTATAGCCCACCCGTGTTTTGGGCATTTTTGCGGCGGACGAACTTGGGGACGGGACCTTCGGGGGCTTTTTTTTGGGTGCGGCTGTTCCCGTGGCCTATTTTTGGCACACGTAGGGCGCTCGCAAAGTCTCGCCCCATTCCGAGTCCGGCGGACGAAGTTGGCCAGCCCCTCCCCCCAAGGCTATAGCCCACCCGTTTTTGTTCAATATTGCCGCGGACGAACATGGGGTCGGGACCTTTGGGGGGTTATTGTTGGGGGCGGCTGTGCCAGGTCTATTTTGGCACACGGAGTGCGCTCGCAGTCTCGCCCCATTCCGAGTCCGGGGAGTGGGCCAGCCCTCCCCAAGGCTATAGACCACCCGTTTTTTGGGCATTTTTGCGGCGGACGAACTTGGGGACGGGACCTTCGGGGGCCTATTTTTGGGCGCGGCTGTGCCCGCGGCCTATTTTTGGCACACGGAGGGCTCCGCAAAGTCTCGTCCCATTCCGAGTCCGTCGGACGAAGTTGGCCAGCCCCTCCCCCCAAGGCTATAGCCCACCCGTTTTTTGGGCATTTTTGCGGCGGACGAACTTGGGGACGGGAGCTTCGGGGGGGTTTTTTTGGGGGCGGCGGGGCCCACGGCCTATTTTTGGTACACGGAGGGCGCTCGTAAAGTCTCGCCCCATTCCGAGTCCGTCGGACGAAGTTGGCCAGCCCCTCCCCCCAAGGCTATAGCCCACCCGTTTTTTGGGCATTTTTGCGGCGGACGAACTTGGGGACGGGATCTTCAGGGGCTTGTTTTTGGGTGCGGCTGTGCCCTGACGGCCTATTTTGGTACACGGAGGCGTCGCAAGTCTCGCCCCATTCCGAGTCCGTCCGGACGGTTGGCCAGCCCTTCCCCAAGGCAATACCCCACCCGTTTTTGTTCATTTTTGCAGCGGACGAACTTGGGGACGGGACCTTTGGGGGCTTATTTTTGGGTGCGGCTGTGCCTGCGGCCTATTTTTGGCACACGGAGTGCGCTCGCAAAGTCTCGCCCCATTCCGAGTCCCGGATTAGTGGGCCAGCCCCTCCCCCAAGGCTATAGCCCACCCGTTTTGGGCATTTTGCGGCGGACGAACTTGGAGACGGGACCTTCGCTTATTTTGGGCGCGGCTGTGCCCGGCCTATTTTTGGCACACGGAGGCTCGCAAGTCTCGTCCCATTCCGAGTCGGACGATTTAGTTGGCCAGCCCCTCCCAAGGCTATAGCCCACCCGCTTTTGGGCATTTTGCGGCGGACGAACTTGGGGAGGACCTTTGGGGCTTGTTTTGGGTGCGGCTGTGCCCTGACGCCCTATTTTGGCACACGGAGTGCGCTCGCAAAGTCTCGCCCCATTCCGAGTCCGGCGGACGAAGTTGGCCAGCCCCTCCCCCCAAGGCTATAGCCCACCCGTTTTTTGGGCATTTTTGCGGCGGACGAACTTGGGGACGGGACCTTCGGGGGCTTGTTTTTGGGTGCGGCTGTGCCCACGGCCTATTTTTGGTACACGGAGGGCGCTCGCAAAGTCTCGCCCCATTCCGAGTCCGTCGGACGAAGTTGGCCAGCCCCTCCCCCCAAGGCAATAGCCCACCCGTTTTTTGTTCATTTTTGCGGCGGACGAACATGGGGACGGGACCTTTGGGGGCTTATTTTTGGGTGCGGCTGTGCCCGCGGCCTATTTTTGGCACACGGAGTGCGCTCGCAAAGTCTCGCCCCATTCCGAGTCCGGCGGACGAAGTGGGCCAGCCCCTCCCCCCAAGGCTATAGACCACCCGTTTTTTGGGCATTTTTGCGGCGGACGAACTTGGGGACGGGACCTTCGGGCTTATTTTTGGCGCGGCTGTGCCCGCGCCCTATTTTAGGCACACGGAGGCGCCGCAAAGTCTCGTCCCATTCCGAAAGTCCGGACGAAGTTGGCCAGCCCTCCCCTAAGGCTATAGCCCACCCGTTTTTGGGCATTTTTGCGGCGGACGAACTTGGGGACAGGACCTTCGGGGCTTGTTTTTGGGTGCGGCTGTGCCCGCAGCCTGGTTTTGCACACGGAGGACGATCGCGAAAGTCTCGACCATTCCGAAGTCCGGCGGACGAAAGTGGGCCAGCCCTCCCCCAAAAGGCTATAGCCCACCCGTTTTGGGCATTTTTGGCGAGACGAACTTGGGGACGGGACCTTCGGGGCTTGTTTTTGGGCGCGCTGTACCAGCCTGCTGCCTATTTTTGGCACACGGAGGGCGCAAAAGTCTCGCCCCATTCCGAACTGTCGGACGGTTGGCCAGCCCCTCCCCAAGGCTATAGCCCACCCGCGTTTTTGGGCATTTTGCGGCGGACGAACTTGGGGACGGGATCTTCAGGGGTTTGTTTTGGGTGCGGCTGTGCCCACGGCCTATATTTTGGTACATGGAGGGCGCCTGCAAAGTCTCGCCCATTCCGAGTCCGTCGGACGAAGTTAGCCAGCCTCTTCCCCCAAGGCTATAGCCCACCCGTTTTTGTTCATTTTTGCAGCTTTGGACGAACTTGGGGGACGGACCTTTGGGGGCTTATTTTTGGTGCGGCTGTGCCATGCGGCCCTGGCACACACGGAGGCGCCGCAAAGTCTCGCCCCCATTCCGAGTCTGGCGGACGAAGTGGGCAAGCCCCTCCCCAAGGCTATAGCCCACCCGTTTTTTGGGCATTTTTGCGGCGGACGAACTTGGGGACGGGACCTTATTTTTGGCGCGGCTGTGCCCGCGGCCTATTTTGGCACACGGAGGGCGCTCGCAAAGTCTCGCCCCATTCCGAGTCCGTCGGACGAAGTTGGCCAGCCCCTCCCAAGGCTATAGCCTACCCGCTTTTGGGCATTTTTTGGCGGACGAACTTGGGGACGGGACCAGGGCTTGTTTTGGAGTGCGGCTGTGCCCACGGCCTATTTTGGTACACGGAGGGCGCTGCAAAGTCTCGCCCATTCCGAAAAGTGCGTCGGATTTAGTTGGCCAGCCCTTCCCCCAAGGCTATAGCCCACCCGCTTTTGGGCATTTTCGGCGGACGAACTTGGGGACGGACCTTCGGGGCTTATTTTTGCATGCGGCTGCCCAGCGGTCTATTTTTGGCACACGGAGGCGTTCGCAAAGTCTCGCCCCATTCCGAGTCCGTCGGAAGAATTGTGCCAGCCCCTCCCCCCCAGGCTATAGCCCACCCATTTTTGTTCATTTTTATGCGGCGGACGAACTTGGGACGGGACCTTTGGGGGCTTATTTGGGTGCGGTTCGGCCTATTTTTGGCACACGGAGTGCGCTCGCAAAATCTCGCCCCATTCCGAGTCCGAGGCGGACGAAGTGGGCCAGCCCTCCCCCAAGGCTATAGCCCACCTGTTTTGGGCATTTTTTGGCGGGACGAACTTGGGGACGGGACCTTCGGGGCTTATTTTTGGGCGCGGCTGTGCCCGCGGCCTATTTTTGGCACACGGAGGGCGCCGCAAGTCTCGTCCCATTCCGAAACTGTCGGACGAAGTTGGCCAGCCCTCCCCCAAGGCTATAGCCCACCCGCTTTTGGGCATTTTTGCGGCGGACGAACTTGGGGACGGACCTTCGGGGCTTGTTTTTGGGTGCGGCTGTGCCCACGGCCTATTTTTGTACACGGAGGGCGCCGCAGTATCGCCCCATTCCGAGTCCGTCGGACGGTTACAGCCCCTTTCCCCTGCTAAAGCCCACCCGTTTTTTTGTTCATTTTTGCAGCGGCGACTTAACTTGGGGACGGGACCTTTGGGGCTTATTTTGGGTGCTACAGCTGCTGGGCTTGTTTTTGGCCATGGAGGCGCTCGCAGTCTCGCCCCTCATTCCGAGTCCGGCAGGAGTGATTTAGTGGGCCAGCCCCTCCCCAAAGGCATAGCCCACCCGCTTTTTTGGGCATTTTTGCGGTGGACGAACTTGGGGACGGGACCTTTCGGGCTTGTTTTTAAGGCTGTGCCCGCTGCGCCTATTTTTGGCATACACGGAGGGCGCCGCAAAGTCTCGCCCCATTCCGAGTCGGCCGGACGAGTGCACAGCCCCTCCCCAAGGCTATAGCCCACCCGCTATTTTGGGCATTTTTTTTGGACGAACTTGGGGACGGGACCTTCAGGGGCTTGTTTTTGGGTGCGGCTGTGCCCTCACGGCCTCATTTTTGGTACACGGAGGGCGCTTTCGCAAAGTCTCGCCCCATTCCGAGTCCGTCGACGAAGTTGGCCAGCCCTTCCCCCAAGGCTATAGCCCACCCGCTTTTGTTCATTTTTGCAGCGGACGAACTTGGGACGGGACCTTTGGGGGCTTTTTTTTGGGTGCGGCTGTGCCCAAGGCCTATTTTTGGCACACGTAGTGCGCTCGCAGTCTCGCCCCATTCCGAAGTCCGCGGACGAAGTGGGCCAGCCCCTCCCCAAGGCTATAGACCACCCGCTTTGGGCATTTTAATGGACGAACTTTGGGGGACGGACCTTGGGGCCTATCATTTTGGCACACGGAGGGGCTCCGCAAAGTCTCCCCATTCCGAGTCCGCTGGATTTTCAGCAGCCCACCCGCTTTTTCGGGCATTCGCAACTTGAGTGCGGCTGTGCCCACGCCTATTTTTGGTACACGGAGGCGCTCGAGTCTCGCCCTTCATTCCAGTCCGCGGACGGTGCAAGTTGCCAGCCCTTCCCCCAAGGCTATAGCCCACCCGTTTTTGTTCATTTTTTGGATGAACTTGGGGACGGGACCTTAGGGCTTATTTTTGGGTGCGGCTGTGCCTGCTGGCCTATTTTTGGCGGAGTTCGCCCCATTCCGAGTCCGGGACGAAGTTGGGCCAGCCTCCCCCAAGGCAATAGGCGTTTTGGGCATCTTGGGGATGGGCACTTATTTTGGCCGGCTGTGCTCGCGTCTATTTTACACGGAGGGCGCTCGCAAAGTCTCGCCCCATTCCGAGTCCGTCGGACGAAGTTGGCAGCCTTCCTGCCAAGGCTATAGCCCACCCGCTTTTGTTCATTTTTGCGCGGACGAACTTGGGGACGGGACCTTGGGGGCTTATTTTTGGGTGCGGCTGTGCCTGCGTCTATTTTTACACACGGAGTGCGCTCGCAAAGTCTCGCCCCATTCCGAGTCCGTCGGACGAAGTTGGCCAGCCCTTCCCCCCAAGGCTATAGCCCACCCGTTTTTTGTTCATTTTTGCGGCGGACGATCTTGGGGACGGGACCGTCGGGCACTTATTTTTGGGCGCGGCTGTGCCCGCGGCCTATTTTTGGCACACGGAGGGCGCTCGCAAAGTCTCGCCCCATTCCGAGTCCGTCGGACGAAAAGCCAGCTCCTCCCCCAAGGCAATAGCCCACCCGCTTTTTTGGGCATTGCGGCAAGGACGATCTTGGGGACGGGACCGCTGGGCACTTATTTTTGGGCGCGCTGTGCCTGCGGCCTATTTTTGGCACACGGAGGCGCGTCGCAAAAGTCTCGCCTCATTCCGAGTCCGCCGGACGAAGTTGGCAAGCCCTTCCCCAAGGCTATAGCCCACCCGCTTTTGTTCATTTTTGCGGCGGACGAACTTGGGGACGGGACCTTTGGGGGCTTATTTTTGGGCCTTGCGGCTGTGCCGCTGGCTCTATTTTTGCACACGGAGGTCCGCCAAAGTCTCGCCCCATTCCAGTCCGGCGGATTTAGTGGGCTGGGCCCCTCCCCCAAGGCTATAGCCCACCCGCTTTTGGGCATTTTTGCGGCGGACGAACTTGGGACGGGACCTTCGGGGCTTACTTTTGGGCGCGGCTTGTCCTGCGGCCTATTTTTGGCACACGGAGGGCGCCGCAAAGTCTCGCTCCCATTCCGAGTCCGGCCGGACGAAGTTGGCCAGCCCTCCCCAAGGCTATAGCCCACCCGCTTTTGGGCATTTTTGCGGCGGACGAACTTGGGGACGGGACTCTTCGGGGCTTGTTTTGGCGCGCTGCTGTTCCCGCGCCTATTTTTGGCACACGGAGGGCGCCGCAAAGTCTCGCCCCATTCCGAGTCCGTGACGAAGCTGGCCAGCCCTCCCCAAGGCTATAGCCCCACCCGCTTTTGGGGCATTTTTGGCGGACGCTTTAACTTGGGGACGTGACCTTCGGGCGCTTATTTTTGCGGCTGTGCCGAAGCCTCATTTTTGGCACACGGAGGGTGCTTCGCGAAGTATCGCCCATTCCGAGTCCGCGAACGAAGTTGGCCAGCACCTCCCCCAAGGCTATAGCCCACCCGCTTTTTTGGGCATTTTTTGGCGGACGAACTTGGGGACGGGACCTTCGGGGCTTGCTTTTGGGCGCGGCTGTTCCTCGCTGGCCTATTTTTGCCACACGGAGGGCGCCGCAAAGTCTCGGCCCCATTCCGAGTCCGGCTTGACGAAGTTGGCCAGCCCCTCCCCAAGGCTATAGCCCACCCGCTTTTGGGCATTTTTGGCGGACGAACTTGGGGACGGGACCTTCGGGCTTTGTTTTTGGCGCGGCTGTTCCTCGCGGCCTATTTTTAAGGCACACGGAGGGCGCCTGCAAGTCTCGTCCCATTCCGAGTCCGTCGGACGAAGTTGGCCAGCCCCTCCCCCCAAGGCTATAGCCCACCCGTTTTTTGTTCATTTTTGCGGCGGACGAACTTGGGGACGGGACCTTTGGGGGCTTATTTTTGGGTGCAGCTCTGCCAGCGGCCTATTTTTGGCACACGGAGTGCGCTCGCAAAGTCTCGCCCCATTCCGAGTCCGGCGGACGAAGTGGGCCAGCCCCTCCCCCCAAGGCTATAGCCCACCCGTTTTTTGGGCATTTTTGCGGCGGACGATCTTGGGGGACGGGACCTCGTGGGCACTTATTTTTGCGCGGCTGCGCCTCAAGGCCTATTTTTACACACGGAGGGCACTCGTAAAGTCTCGCCCCATTCCGATTCCGCGGACGCTGGGCCAGCCTCCTCCCCAAGGGCTATAGCCCACCCGCTTTTTGTTCATTTTTGCGGCGAGCGGACGAACTTGGGGACGTGGACCTTTGGGGGCTTATTTTTGGGTGCGCTCTGCCTGCGGCCTATTTTTGGCACAAAGGTTGACGGAGTGCGCCGCAAAGTCTCGCCCCATTCCGAGTCCGAAGGACGGCGGCCAGCCCCTCCCCAAGGCTATAGCCCACCCGCTTTTGGGCATTTTGCGGCGGATGAACTTGGGGACGGGACCTTCGGCGGTTTATTTTGGACGCTGTGCCAAGGCCTATTTTTGGCACACGGAGGGTGCTCGCAAAGTCGCGCCCCATTCCGAGTCCGACGGACTAAGTTGGCCAGCCCCTCCCCCCAAGGCAATAGCCCACCCGTTTTTTGGGCATTTTTGCGGCGGACGATCTTGGGGACGGGACCTTCGGGCACTTATTTTTGGGCGCGGCTGTGCCCGTGGCCTATTTTTACACACGGAGGGCACTCGCAAAGTCTCGCCCCATTCCGATTCCGGCGGACGAAGTGGGCCAACCCCTCCCCCCAAGGCTATAGCCCACCTGTTTTTTGGGCATTTTTGCGGCGGACGAACTTGGGGACGGGACCTTCGGGGGCTTGTTTTTGGGCGCGGCTGTGCCCGCGGCCTATTTTTGGCACACGGAGGGCACTCGCAAAGTCTCGCCCCATTCCGAGTCCGTCGGACGAAGTTGGCCAGCCCCTCCCCCCAAGGCAATAGCCCACCCGTTTTTTGGGCATTTTTGCGGCGGACGATCTCGGGGACGGGACCTTCGGGCACTTATTGTTGGCGCTGTACCAAGGCCTATTTTTGCACACGGTGGGCTCTTGCAAATTCTCGCCCCATTCCGAGTCCGGCGGACGAAGTGGGCCAGCCCCTCCCCCCAAGGCTATAGCGCACCCGTTTTTTGGGCATTTTTGCGGACGAACTTGGGGACGGGACTCGGGCGCTTATTTTTGGGCGGCTGTAGCCCGAAGCCTATTTTTGGCACACGGAGGGTGCTCGCGAAGTATCGCCCCATTCCGAAGTCCGCGATTTAGTTGGCCAGCACCTCCCCCAAGGCTATAGCCCACCCGCTTTTGGGCATTTTTGCGCGGACGAATCCTTGGGACGGGACCTTCGGGGCTTGTTTTGGGTGCGGCTGTGCCCACGGCCTATTTTTGGCACACGGAGGGCGCTGCAGTCTCGCCCCATTCCGAGTCCGCTGGACGAAGTTGGCCAGCCCTTCCCCAAGGCTATAGCCCATTCGCTTTTTGTTCATTTTTATGCGGCGGACGAACTTGGGGACGGGACCTTTGGGAGCTTATTTTTGGGTGCGGCTGTGCCCAAGGCCTATTTTTGGCACACACGGAGTGCGCTTCGCAAAGTCTCGCCCATTCCGAGTCCGCGACGATTTGCGGCCAGCCCCTCCCCCCAAGGCTATAGCCCACCCGTTTTTTGGGCATTTTTGCGGCGGACGAACTTGGGGACGGGACCTTCGGTCACTTATTTTTGGGTACGGCTGTGCCCGCAGCCTAGTTTTGGCACACGGAGGACGATCGCAAAGTCTCGACCCATTCCGAGTCCGGCGGACAAAGTTGGCCAGCCCCTCCCCCCAAGGCTATAGCCCACCCGTTTTTTGGGCATTTTTGCGGCGGACGAACTTGGGGACGGGACCTTCGGTCGCTTATTTTTGGGTACGGCTGTGCCCGCAGCCTAGTTTTGGCACACGGAGGACGATCGCAAAGTCTCGACCCATTCCGGGTCCGGCGGACAAAGTTGGCCAGCCCCTCCCCCCAAGGCTATAGCCCACCCGTTTTTTGGGCATTTTTGCGGCGGACGAACTTGGGGACGGGACCTTCGGGGGCTTACTTTTGGCCGCGGCTGTGCCCGCGGCCTATTTTTGGCACACGGAGGGCGCTCGCAAAGACTCGCCCAATTCCGAGTCCGCGACGGTTGGCCAGCCCTCCTCCAAGGCTATAGCCCACCCGCTTTTTGGGCATTTTTTGCATGGACGGATTTGGGGACGGACCTTTGGGTGCTTATTTTTGGGCGCGGCTGTGCCCGCAGCCTAGTTTTTGGCACACGAGCACGATCGCAAAGTCTTGACTCCATTCCGAGTCCGCGGAAGGACAGCCCCTCCCCAAGGCTATAGCCCACCCGCTTTTGGGCATTTTTGCGGCGACGGTTAACTTAGGGACGGACCGGTCACTTATTTTTGCACGGCTGTGCCCGCAGCCTAGTTTTGGCACACGGAGGACGATCGCAAAGTCTCGACTCCATTCCGAGTCCGGGCGGACAGCCAGCCCTCCCCCCAAGGCTATAGCCCACCCGCAGCATTTTTGCGGCGGACGCAACTTGGGGACGGACCTTCGTCGCTTATTATTTTTGGGTACGCCAGCTGTGCCTGCAGCCTAGTTTTGGCACACGGAGGACGATCGCAGTCTCGACCCATTCCGGGTCCAAGCGACAAAGTTGGCCAGCCCTCCCCTGCTATAGCCCACCCGCTTTTTTGGGCATTTTGGGCATGGACGGCAACTTGGGGACGGGACTCGGTCACTTATTTTGGGCACGCAGCCCGCAGCCTAGTTTTTGGCACACGGAGGATACCACCTGCAGTCTCACTCCATTCCGAGTCCGCGGACAAAGTTGGCCAGCCTCTCCCCCAAGGCTATAGCCCACCCGTTGGGCATTTTTGCGCGGACGAACTTGGGGACGGACCGGGTCGCTTATTTTTGGCGCTGTGCCCGTGAGCCTAGTTTTGGCACACGGAGGACGATCGCAAAGTCTCACTCCATTCCGGGTCCGGTGACAAAGTTGGTTGAGGCCAGCCCTGGCCAGCCCTCCCTGCAAGGCTATAGCCCACCCGCTTTTTGGGCATTTTTGCAAGCGGATTTGTCTTGGGGACGGGACTTCGTCACTTATTTTGGGTACTGTGCCTCGCAGCCTAGTTTTGGCACACGGAGGACGACGCAAAGTCTCAGCCATTCCGAGTCCGCGGACAAAGTTGGCCAGCCCCTCCCCAAGGCTATAGCCCACCCGCTTTTTGGGGCATTTTTATGCGACGAACTTGGGGATTGGACTCTCGCTTATTTTTGGTACGGCTGTGCTCGCAGCCTAGTTTTGGCACACGGAGGACGAACGCAGTGTCTCGACTCCATCTGGTCCCATGGACAAAGTACAGCCCTCCCCAAGGCTATAGCTCACCCGCTTTTTTGGGCATTTTGCGTGGACGAACTTGGGGACGGGGCCTGGCTCTTGCTTTTGGCGGCTGTGCTCACTTTATTTTTGAATACACAGAGGGCGCTGCAGTCTCGCCCCTATTCCGACCTCAGTCCGACGTGGATTTTAAGCCAGCCTCCCCTACAAGGCATAGCCCATCCGCTTTTGGGCATTTATGGTGCGGCGGACGAACATGGGGACGGACCTCGGGTACAGAGCTTGCGCGCTGCCAGCGCGCAGACTATTTTTGACACACGGAGGTTGGTCGCAAAGGCTCGCATTTCCCATTCCGAACCGCGGACGAAGTTGGCCAGCCCTCCCCCAAGGCTATAGCCCACCCGCTGGGCATTTTTGGCGGGCGGATGAACTTGGGGACGGACTCTCGGGTCACTTATTTGGGTAATGGGCTGTGCCCACAGCCTAGTTTTTGGCACACGGAGGATGATCGCAAAGTCTCGACTCCATTCCGAGTCCGGCGGACAAGCTTATTGCCCCTCCCCCAAGGCTATAGCCCACCCGCTTTTGGGCATTTTTGGCGGACGAACTTGGGGACGGGACCTTCGGGTGCTTGTTTTTGGCCAAGCTGTGCCTGCGGCATATTTTTGGTACACGGAGGGTGCTCTTAAAGAGTCGCCCATTCCGAGTCCGGCGGACGATTTAGTTGGCCAGCCCCCTCCCCAAGGCTGCAGCCCACCCGCATGGGCATTTTTTATGAAGCGGCGGACGAACTTGGGGACGGACTTTGGTGCTTTTTTTTGGGCGCCTGTGCCCAAGGGCCTATTTTTAGCACACGGAGGGCGCCCAAAAGTCTCGCCCCATTCCGAGTCCGGCGGACGAAGTTGGCCAGCCCCTCCCCCCAAGGCTATAGCCCACCCGTTTTTTGTTCATTTTTGCGGCGGACGAACTTGGGGACGGGACCTACAGCCGCTTGTTTTTGGGCACGGCTGTGCCCGCGGCCTATTTTTGGCGCACGGAGGGCGGTCGCAAAGGTTCGCCCCATTCCGAGTCCGTCGGACAAAAGTTGACAGCCCTCCCCCAAGGCTATAGCCCAACCGTTTTTTGGTCATTTTTGCGTGACGAACATGGGGATGGGACCTTGGGGGCTTATTTTGGTGGCTGTGCTCACAATGCCTATTTTGGCACACGGAGTGCGCCGCAAAGTCTCGCCATTCCGAGTCCGGAGGGCGGGCCAGCCCCTCCCCAAGGCTATAGCCCACCCTGCTTTTGGGCATTTTTGCACCGGGACGAACTTGGGGACGGGACCTCGGGTGCTTATTTTGCTGTGGCTGTGCCCACGGCCATTTTTGGCACACGGAGGGCGCCGCAGAGTCTCGCCCCATTCCAGTCCGCGGGACGAAGTTGGCCAGCCCCTCCCTACAAGGCTATAGCCCACCCGCTTTTGGGCATTTTTGCGCGGACGAACTTGGGGACGGGATCTTAGGCCGCTTATTTTAAGCGCTCTGCCCTGGGCCTATTTTTGGCACACAGAGGGCGCCACAAAGTCTGCCCCATTCCGAGTCCGGTGGATTTGTTGGCCAGCCCCTCCCCAAGGCTTATAGCCCCACCTGCTTTTTTGGCATTTTTGCGGCATGGACGACTTCCAACTTGGGGACGGGAACTTCGGGCGCTTGTTTTTGGGCGTGGCTGAGCCGGTGGTCTATTTTTGGCACACGGAGGGTGATCGCAGTCTCGCCCCGATTCTGAGTCCATGAATGGTTGGCCAGCCCTCCCCCCAAGTATAGCCTACACGCTGGGCATTTTGCGGCGGACGAACTTGGGGACGGACCTTCGGGCGCTTGTTTTTCGGGCGCGCCTGTGCCTGCGGTCTATTTTTAGCACACGGAGGGCACTCTCGCAGTCTCGCCCCATTCCGTAGTCCGGGACGAAGTTGGCCAGCCCCTCCCCAAGGCTATCGCCCACCCGCTTTTTTGGGCATTTTTACGCGGACGTCAACTTGGGGACGGGACTCGCGCTTGTTTTTGCTTTGGCGCGCTGAGCTATGGTTTATTTTTGGCAATACTTTTGACGGCGCTCGCAGAAAGTCTCGTCCCCATTCCGAGTCCGGCGGATTTAGCGGGCCAGCCCTCCAAGGCACAGCCCACCCCGCTTGGGCATTTTTGGCGCATGGGACGAACTTAGACGGGACTCTTCTGGGGCTTCTTGGCGCGGTTGTGCCTAAGGCCTATTTTTTTGGCACGGAGGGCGCCAGTAGTCTCGCCTCATCTCCAAGTCCGGCGGACGAGGTTGGCCAGCTCCTCCACGCAAGGCCATAGCCCACCCTGCTTTTTTGTGCCATTTTTGCGGCGGGACGTGACCCCTGGGGCTTTCTTTTGGGCGCGGCTGTGCTAAGGCCTATTTTTGGCACACGGAGGGCGCCGGCAGTCTCGCCTATTCCAAGTCCGGCGGACGAGGTTGGCCAGCTCCTCCACGCAAGGCTATAGCCCACCCGTTTTTTGGGCATTTTTACGGCGGACGAACTTGGGGACGGGACCTTCAGGGGCTTATTTTTTGTTACGGCTGTGCCCGAGGCCTATTTTTGGCACACGGAGGGCGCTCGAAATGTATCGCCCCATTCCGAGTCTGCGGGATTTGGAGTTGGCCACTCCCCCCCTCAAGGCATAGCCCACTCAACCATTTTTTTGTGCATTTCATGGACGAATTTGGGGATGGGACCTTCGGGACTTATTTTTGGTGCATGCCCGCGCCTATTTTGGTACACGGAGGGCGCTGTAAAGTTTCGCCCCATCTCCGAGTCCGCGGATGAAGGTGGAGCCCTCCCTAGGCTATAGCCCACCTGTTTTTTTTTGGGCATTTTTAAGGCGGACTTAACTACGGGGACCCTACCTTAATTTTGCGCAGTCACGGCCTATTTTTTGGCACACGGAGGGCGCTCGTAAAGTATTGCCCCATTCCGAGTCCGGCGGATGAAGTTGGCCAGCCCCTCCCCCCAAGGCTATAGCCCACCCATTTTTTGGGCATTTTTGCAGCGGACGAACATGGGGACGGGACCTAGGGGGACTTATTTTTGGGCGTGCAAGCTACAGCTCCGCGCAGCCTATTTTTGGCACACACGGAGGGCGCTGCAAAGTATTGCCCCATTCCAGTCCGCGGACGGCCGCCAGCCCTCCCCAAGGCTATAGCCCACCCGCTGGGGCATTTTTGCAAGCGGACGAACATGGGGACGGGACCTATGGGGGACTTATTTCGGCGGCTGCTACAAAGCTCAAGGCCTTGGCACAATGGGCTTCGTGAAGTCTCGCCTCCATTCCGCAGTCCGCGGATTTAGTTGGCCAGCCCTTCCCCAAGGCTATAGCCCAATGCTTTTGGGCATTTTATACGGACTAACGTGTGGGACTGACCCTAAGTTTGGCATTTTTGGGCGTGGCTGTGCCCACGGCACGGCACGGAGGGCGCTCGTGCAAATCTCGCCTCATTCCGCGAAGTCCGGGCGGACGGAAGTTGGCCAGCTCCTCCCCAAGGCTATAGCCTATCCTGGGTGTTACTACATTTTTTGCTTAAAGGGACGAATTTGGGGACGGGACCTTTGGGCGCTTGTTTTGGGCGCGGCTGTGCCTGGGTGGCCTATTTTTGGCAACAATGGAGGGCACTGCAGAAAGTCTCGCCCATTCCGAGTCCTCGGGCGGATTTAGGTTGGCCAGCCCTCCCCAAGGCTATAGCCCACCCGCTTTTGGGCATTTTGCAAAGCGGACGAATTTGGGGACGTGGACCTCGGGCGCTTGTTTTGGGCGCGGCTGTGCCTGCGGCTCATTTTTGGCACACGGAGGGCGCCGCAAAGTCTCGCCCATTCGAGTCCGCCGTGATCGTTGGCCAGCCCCTCCCAAGGCTATAGCCCACCCGCTGGGCATTCGCTATCATAACTTGGGGGACGGGACCTTCGGGCACTTATTTTGCGGGGCCTGGCCAGCGGCCCTATTTTTGGTACAGAGGGTGCTCGAGGGCTCTGCTTCTCCATTCCCGAGTCCGGGGCGGACGAAGTTGGCCATCTTCTCCCCAAGGCTATAGCCCACCCGCTTTTCGGGGCATTTTTCGGGCATGACGAACTTGGGGACTGGGCCTTCGGGCGCTTATTTTTGGGCGCGGCTGTGCCCCCGGCCTATTTTCGCCCACGGAGCCGCTTCAGGTCTTTGACTCCGACTCCGGGCCGGCTTGGCCAGCCCTCCCAAGCAGCCCACCCGCTTTTTCGGGGCATTTTTGCGGCGGACGAATTTGGGACGGGACTTTCTACACTTATTTTTGGGTGCGCCTGTGCCCAAGCGTCTATTTTTCGTACACGGAGGGCGCCACAAAGTCTCGCCCCCATTTCGAGTCCGGGGCGGACGACGTGGGCCAGCTCCTCCCCAAGGCTATAGCCTCCACCCGCTTTTTTGGGCATTTCATGGTGGACGAACTTGGGACGGGACCTTCGGTGTTATTTTGGCGCGCTGTGCCTCGCGCCTATTTTTGCACTCGGAGGGCGCTTTACAAAGTCTCGCCCATTCAGAGTCCGGCGGCCGAATTTGCCCAGCCTCCTCCCAAGGCTATAGCACCCGCTTAATTTTGGGCATTTTAAGTGGGTTAGGACGAACTTGTCGACGGACCTTCAGGCACTTGTTTGCGGCTTGGGCCGCCGCCGGTCTATTTTTGGCATACGGAGGGCGCTCGCAGTCTCGCCATTCCGAGTCCGCGACGAAGTTGGCCAGCCCTCCCCAAGGCTATAGCCCACCCCTTTTTGGGCATTTTTAGCATGGACGAACTTGGGACGGGACTCTCGGGGCCTGTTTGCAGCCTGCGCAATGCCTGGCCTATTTTTGGCACACGGGCAGCGCTGCAAAGTCTCGCCCCATTCCGACACCTCCGGCGGATTTGCTGGCCAGGTCTTCCCCTGGCAAGGCTATAGCCCACCTGCTTTTTTGGCATTTTATGCGGCGGATTCTAACTTGAGACGGACCTTCGGGATTTTATTTCTGGATTGCAGAGGCTGTGCCCGCGCCCTATTTTTGGCACTGGAGGGCACTCGCAAAGTCTCGCATTCCGAGTCCCGCATGGATTAAAGTTGGCCAGCTCCCTCCCCAAGGCTATAGCCCACCCGCTTTTTGGGTGCATTTGCGGCAGACGAACTTGGGGACGGGACCTTCGGGCACTTATTTTTGGGCTGTGCCCGCTGCCTATTTTTGGCACACGAGGGTGCTCGCAGGGCTCGCTCCATTCCGTAGTCCCAAGCAGGCCAGCCCTGGACGCTTGGGATCAACACGGGCGCTATTTTTGGGCGCGGCTGTGCCTCCACGCCTATTTTTGACACGGAGGGCGCCGCAAAGTCTTGCCCCATTCCGAGTCTATGGAGTGGGCCAGCTCTCCCCAAGGCCATCACCCGCTTTTTTGGCATTTTTGCATGGACGCATCCAGACGGCTCGGCGCTATTTTTACACTGTGCCCTGGCTCATTTTTGCACACGGGCGGTGTCAAAGTCTGCCATTCAGAGACTTGGACGGCCTGGGGCTATAGCCCCCATGGGCGGACGAACTGGGGACGGGACCTTTGGGTGTTTATTTCCGGACGACGCTGTGCCCGCGTCTATTTTTGCACTGAGGGTGTCCACAAAGCCCGCCCATTCCGAGTCCGCGGACGGTTGGCTGTGCTCCTCCCCCAAGGCTATAGCCCACCTGCGCAGATTTTACAGGGACGAACTTGGGGACGACCGGGGCTTATTTTTGGGCACGCTGTTCCCGCGTCTCTTTAGCACACGGAGGCGATCGCAGTATTATTCCCCATTCCGAGCCCGGCGGTCGGTTACAGCTCCTCCCCAAGGCTGCAGCCCACCCGCTGGGGCATTTCACAGTGGATGAACTTGCAGACGGGACCTTCGGTGGCCTTTTTTCGGCGCTACAGCTCACGGCCCATTTTTGGTACACGGAGGGCGCCGTAAAGTCTCGCCCATTCCGAGTCCATGGACGAAGCACAGCCCTCCCAAGGCTATAGCCTACCCCTTTGGGCATTTGCAAGGACGCAATCCTTGGGGACGTGACCTTTCGGGGCTTATTTTTGGGCGCAGCTGTGCCCCGTATGCATTTTGGCACACCGGCGCGCCAGTGTCTCCCATTCCGACCGCGGACTTGCCGCCGCCAGGCCCTCCCAAGGCTATAGCCTGCACCGCTGGGCATTTCGCGGGCACAATTGGGGGACGGACCTTCGGTGTTTATTTCTGGACGAGGCTGTGCCTGTGGGTTTGAGCTTTGCACTGAGGGCACTCCTCGCAAAGTCTCGCCTCATTCCGCAGTCCGGCCGGGACAAAGTCACAGCCCTCCCCTAAGGCTAGCCCAATCTGCTGGGCATTTTTGCGGCGACCTAACTTGGGGACGGACCCTGGCGGGCTGAGCTTGAGCAAGGGTTGTGCCTGTGGCCTATTTGGCACACGTGGCGGCGCTCGTAAAAGTCTCGCCATTCAGACCGGTGGACGGCGGCTAAGCCTTCTCCTACAAGCAGAAACAACCGCTTTTTTCGGGGCATTTTATGGGCGGACGAACTTGGGGACGTGGGACCTTGGGTGTTTATTTCTGACGACGCACAAAGCCCAAGGGCTCATTTTTGCACTGGAGGGCACTCAAAGTCTCTGCCGCATTCCCGAGTCCGGCTGATTAGCTTAACGCCAGCTCCTCCCCCTAAGGCCACGCCACCCGCTGGGCATTTTGGGCGGCGATCAATCTGTGGATCAATCTTCGGGTGTTTATTTCGAAGAGGCTGCCTGCGTCTATTTTTTGACACTGGAGGGCACTCGCAAAGTCTCGCCCCATCTCAGAGACCATGATTAGTTGGCCAGCCCCTCCCCAAGGCTATAGTCTGCTTGGGCACTTTCATGGCGGACGAACTTGTGGACTGGACCTTGGGTGTTTATTTCTGACGACACAGTTCACAAGCCCCATTTTGGCACTCGAGGGCACTCGCAAAGTCTCGCCGCACCCGAGTCTCATGGACGAAGCGGCTGCATTCTCCCCCAAGGCTATAAAGCCCACCCGCTTTTTCGTGGCTTCATGGGCGTGACGAACTTGGGGACGGGACCTGGTGGCGATTTCTGATGAGGCCAGCCCGCTGCCTATTTTTTTGACACTGAGGGTACTCGTAAAGTCTCGCCCCGATTCCGAGTCCGCGGACGAAGGGCCGCCTCCCCAAGGCTATAGCTGTCTGCTTTTCGTTGGGCATTTTGCGTAAGTGGATTGAATCTGGGGACGGGACTTCTCGCACTTGTTTTGGGATATGGCTGCGGCCACGGCCTATTTTTATGCTAATGGAGGGCGATCATCGCAGTCTCGCCCATTCCGAGTCCGCCGTGATTTAGTTGGCTAGCCCTCCCAAGGCCATAGCCACCCTCGGGGCATTGCGGCGGGACGAACTTTGGGGACGGACCTTCGGGGCCTGTTTTTGCTGCTGCTGTGCCCGTGGGCCTATTTTTACAGCCATCGGCTAAGGCCAAGTCTCGCCCCATTCCGAGACCGGGCGGATTTGTGTTGGTTGCGTCTTCCTCCCAAGGCTGTAGCCCACCCGCTTGGCATTTCTGCGCGGCGAACTTGGGGATGACCTTCGGTGTGCCGGCCTTGGACGAGGCTGTGCCCGCGGTTCATTTTTGCACTGGAGTGGCACCTGGGCAAGGTCTCGCCCATTCCGAGTCCGGTGACGAGCTGGGGCAGCCCCTCCCCTGCTATAGCCCACCCGCTGGGTGCATTTCTCATGGACGAATTTGTGGGACGGACCTTTGGGTGTTTATTTTTGGACGACGCCTGCTCACGTCTATTTTTGAAAATTTTGAGGCACTCCCAAAGTCTCGCCCCATTCCGAGTCCGCGATTTAGTCGCTGTAGCCCCTCCCCAAGGCTATAGCCCACCCGTTGGGTACTTTTGCAAGTGACGAACTTGGGATCGACCTCAAGTGCTTTGCCTTCACGAGGCTGTGCCCAATGCCCAGCTGAGATACGGAGGGCGCCTTGAATGTCTCGCCTCACCCGTGTCCCGCGGACGGTTGGCCAGCCCCTCCCCAAGTGCCATAGCCCACCCTTTTTTTGGGGTATTTCATGCACTAACTTGGGGAATGGACCTTCGGGGCCTGTTTTTTGGCGCTGCTGTGCCTGTACCTATTTATAACACGGCGGCGGAAATGAAAGTTCACCATCTGAGACCGGCGGATTTGCGGCCAGCCTCCCAAGGCTATAGCCCACCCGGGCTTGGGCATTTACAAGTAGCTAACTTGGGGATGGACCTCTGGTGTTTATTTCTGGACGAGGCCAGCCTATGGTTCATTTTGTGCACTCCGGAGGGCACTCACAAGGTCTCGCCACTCCGAGTCCGGGCGACGAGTTGGCCAGCCCTCCCAAGGCTATAGCCCACCCGCTTTTTTGGGCATTTCGCGCGGACGAACTTGGGGACGTGACCTGGGTGTTTATTTGACGACGTCGCCCAGGGCTCATTTTTGCACTGAGGGCACTTCGCGAAAGTCTCGCCGCATTCCCGAGTCCCACGCGGACGGCTGGCGCCTTCCCCAAGCGCTATATAGCCCACCTGCTTTTGGGCATTTTTTACAAGTGACGAATCCTGGGGACGGGACCTTCTCGGGTGTTTATTTCTGACGAGGCTGTGTCCGCGGCCTATTTTTGACACTCGGAGGGCACTGTGTCTCGCCTTCTCATTCCGTGGAGTCCGCGACAGTTGGCCGCCAGCCCCTCCCCTGCTGCTATAGCCCACCTGCTTGGGCATTTTTCAAGGGCGGACGAATCTCGGGGACGGGACTGTGGGGCTATTTGCACGGCTGTGCCTGTAATATTTTTGCACACGGCAGTGTTTCGCAGTCTCGCCTGTATCTAGAGACCGGCGGATTTGGTTGGCTTGTGTCCTCCTGAAGGCTATAGCCCACCGCTTTTGGGTACTACAAGTGACGAATTTAGACGGACTCGGTGTTTGCTTCTTAATATCACAGTTCGCAAGGCCTGTATTTTTTGGCACTCGAGGGTACTCGCAAACCGCTGCATTCCGAGTCCATGATGGTTGGCCAGCCCCTCCTGCTGCAGCCCACCCGCTGGGCATTTTCAAGGCGGACACTAACTTAGGGATGTGGACCTTCGGGTGTTTATTTTGACGAGGCTGTGCCTCGCGTCTATTTTTGACACTCGAGGGCACTCCTGGTGTTCCGCCTCATTCCGAGTCCGGCGGATCAGTTGGCCAGCCCTCCCCTGGCGCCATAGCCCACCCAAGCTGGGGTATTTCACGGCGACGACCCTGTGACGGACTCCCAGGGCACTTGCCTGACGCGGGCTGTGGTCAGCGCCTATTTTTGGCATACTGAGGGCGCTGCAGTTCCGCCCCATTCCGAGTCCGCGGACGAGTTGGTTAGCCCCTTCCCCAGCATGAGAGCCACCCCCTTTTAGTATTTCAAGGTGGACGAACTTGTGGGACGGGACCTTCGGGGCCTGTTTTTGCTGCTGTGCCTCAGCCGATGCAGACACTGGTCGCGCCAAAGTCTTCAAGCATCCGCATTCCCGAGACCATGGATTTGTTGGCTGTGCCCTCTCCCAAGGCTATAGCCCACCCGCTGGCATTTTATGAGCTAACTTGGGGGATTCGACCTTCGGTGTTTATTTTTGGATTTAGGCTGTGCTCAAGGTCATTTTTGAACTGGATAATTTCAGAAAGTCTCATCATTCCGAGTCCTGGCACAGATAAAGTTGGGCGCAGCCCTCCCCAAGGCTATAGCCCACCCTGCTTTTGTGCATTTCATATGGCGGACGAACTTGGGGACTGGACTCTGGGCTTATTTTTTACATACAGCCCGTGGCCTATTTTTGGGTAACACGGGCGTGCGACCATCGCAAAGTCTCGCCCCATTCAGAGACTCATGGACGCAGTTGGCTGTGCCTCCCCAAGGCTATAGCCCACCCGCTTCATGTGGATTTCCATGCATGGATTTAACTAGGACGTGGACCTTTGGGTGTTTATTTCTTGGATCGACGCTTTTGCCCGCTGCTATTTTTGCACTGGAGGGCACCTGCAGTCTCGCCGCATTCCGGTCCATGACGAGTTGGCCAGCCCTCCCCAAGGGGGCTATAGCCCACCCGCTGTGCATTTTACATGGATCTAACTGTGGGGACGGACCTTCAGGGCACTTAGAGCGCTTTGGGCGCGCCGGCCGCGCCTATTTACACGGAGGGCGCCGCTGCAGTCTCACCCCATTCCGAAGTCCGGGCGGATTTGCTGCTGTGCCGCCTCCCCAAGGCTAGAGCCCACCTCTTTTCGGGGCAGCCATGGGGCGGACGAACTTGAGGACGTGGACCTTCGGGGCCTGTTTTGGGAGCCGCTGTGCCTCTGTGGCCTGGCTTTGCACACGGAGGGTGCTCACAAAGTCTCGCCTGCCCCGAGTCCGGCGGACGACGTTGGTTGATCCTCCCCAAGCATAGCTCAACCATGATTTCATAAGCGATTTAACTTGACGGACCTTCGGGCTTAGTTTTGGGCGCTGCTGTGCCTGTGGCTTATTTGGCACATCGGCGGCACTCGCAAAGTCTCGCCCCCATTCCAGACCATGACGGAGCGTGGCCAGCCCTCTCCCAAGGCTATAGCCCACCCCTTTTCGGGGCATTTTCGCGCGGACGAACTGGGTGGACGGGACCTTCTAAATGCTTGGGAGCCGCTGTGCTCCCCAGCTCATTTTTTGCACACGGAGGGTGCTCGCAGTCTCGCCTCATTCCGAGTCCGCGGACGACGCACATGTCCTCCCAGAGCCTCACCCTTTTTCGCGTATTTTGCGGCGGACGAACTTGGGGGACGTGGACCTTCGGGGCTTATTTTTGTACTTCTGTGCCTCGCGCGTATTGCACATGTAGGGCGCCACAAAGTCTCGCCCATTCCGAACCAAGCGGACAAAGTTGGCCAGCCCCTCCCCCAAGGCTATAGCCCACCCGTTGGGCTTTCATGCGGACGAACTTGGGGACGAGCTTCGGGCTGATGGCGGCGCTGTGTAACGCGCTAAGGTGGCTTTAGCAGCGCTTTTGGTGTAAGTTCACCATCTCTCAGTTCGGGCGGATTTGTCAAGTTACGTCCCTCCCCGGCGCGGCAGCCCACCAATTCTTTTGGCCATGTTGGACGAATCCTAGACGGACCGGGGCTTATTGGGCGCGGCTGTACCTGGGCGTAGCTTTTGCACACGGAGGCGCCGCGCAAAGTCTCGGCCCATTCCAGTCCGGGCGGAGGAAGTTGGCCATCCCCGCCTGCGTGCCATAGCCCACCCATTGGAATTTTTCGCGCTGATTTATTTGGGACGGACCGGGGCTATTTGGTCATGCTTTGCCTGCAGACTATTTTTGGCACACGGATGACGCCGCAGTCTCGCCTCATTCTGAGTCCGCGGACGAGCTGGCCACGGTCCTCCCCTGCAAAGGCTGATAAATTTCACCCATGTGTATTTCATGTGTGCATTTGAACTGGGACGTGACCTTCGGGGCCATTTTTGGCCACGGCTACCTCCGCGGCCTATTTTTGCTACACGTGAGGGTAATTCTCAGAAAGTCTCGCCACAAATTCCCATGCTCATGGATTTAGCGCTGCCTCCCTCAAGGCTAGCCCACCCGCTTTTTTCGGGCATTTTGCGCTATAATCCTGTGGGAATGGACCTTCTGGGACTTATTTTTGGGCGCATGTGGCGGCAGCCTACTTTGCCACACGGAGGAAGCCTGCAAAGTCTCGCCTCATTCCAGTCCGGCGGACGGTTGGAGTAATACGTAACTGAACGGAAGTATCCCG
>JASUUJ010000315.1:0-58390 GCA_030449895.1 Citrus mangshanensis | reverse complement strand
CGATGTTCGTTCAGTTGCACTATGGGCGAGACTTTGTGACTGCCCTCCCGCGATGTGCCAAAATTGGCAGCGGGCACCTTGTGACAAAAGTAAGCCCCGAGGTCCATTGCCCGGAGTTCGTCCACATAAAAATGCCCAAAAAACTGGTGGGCTATAGCAGCAGGGGAGGCTGGGCAACTTAGGTCGCCGAATCGGAATGGGGCCGAGACATTATGACGCCCTCTGTGTGCCAAAATGAGCCGCGGGCACAACCGCACACCGTCAACCCCGAAGGTCCGTCCCAAGTTCATCCATGCAAAAATCTTAAAAGCGGGTGAAATTTATAGCCTTGGGGGGAGGGGCTGGCCAAGTTCGTCCGCCGGACTCGGAATGGGGTGAGACTTTGTGAACGCCCTCCATGTTCCAAAAATAGGCTGCGGTCACAGCCGCGCCCATAAATAAGCACCCGAAGGTCCCGTCCCCAAGTTCGTCCGCTGCAATAATGCCCAAAAAACGGGTGGGCTATAGCCTTGGGGGGAGGGGCTGGCCAACCCGTCGCGGACTCGGAATGGGTCGAGACTGCGACACCCTCCATTAGGCCAAAAGTAGGCCGCGGGAACACCCCGCGCCCAAATAAACCCCGGTCCGTCCCAACCCCGTCCGCCGCAAAAATGCCCAAAGCGGGTGGGCTATAGCCTTGGGGAGAGCTGTGGCTTCGTCCCGCGGACTCAGAATGGGAGACTTTGCGGCGCCCTCCGTGTGCCAAATAGACCGCAGGCACAGCCACCCAAAAATAAGCCCCAAACGTCCCCGTCCCCAATTTCGTCCATATAAAAATGCCCAAGCAGGTGGGGCTATAGCCTTGAGGAGGGGCTGTGTCGTCCGCGGACTGGAATGGCGAGATACGAGTGCCCTCCATTAATACCAAAATAGACGCAGGCACAGCCATGCAAATAGAAGCCCCGAAGGTCCCGTCCCCAAGTTCGTCAGCGCAAAATGCCCAAAAAAGCAGGTGGGCTTTAGCTTGGTGGGAGGGGCTGGGAAAACTTCGTCCCGCCGGACTCGGAATGAGGCGAGACTTTACGGCGCCCCTCCATCAGCCATAAAAAGAGCCGTGGCCACAGCCGCGCAAGCCAAGCCCCGAGTCCCGTCCCAACCGTCATGCCAAAAATGCACCCAAAACGGGTGGGCTACTGCTCCTTGGGGGAGGGCTGTGGCACAAATCCTTGGATTGGAATGGGGCGAGACCTTGCGACACCCTCCATCAGCACCCAAAAATGGGCGCGGCACAGCCGCGCCCAAATAAACCCAGTCCCGTCCCCAACCGTCGCGCAAAATGCCCAAAAATGGTGGGCTATAGCCTTGGGAGGCTGGCCAGCAGTCCGCGGACTCGGAATGGGGCGAGACTGCGAGCACCCTCCGTGTACAAAAATATGACCCAGGCACAGCCGCGCCCAAAAATAAGCGAGTCCGTCCCCAAGTTCATCCGCGCCAAAAATGCCAAAAGCGGGTGGGCTGGCGGGGGAGGGCTGGCCCGCCGTCCGCGGACTCGGAATGGGCAGACTTGTGACTGCCCTCCGTGTGCCAAAAATTGGCGCGGTCACAACCGCGACCAAAAATAAGCCCCGAAGGTCCATGCCAAGTTCGTCCGCCGCAATGCCCAAAAAAGCGGGTGGGCTATAGCCAGCAGGGGAGAACAGAGCAACTTCGTCGCGGAATCGGAATGGGGCGAGACTTTGTAAGGCACCCTACGTGTGCCAAAAATAGGCAGCAGGCACAGCAGCGCCCAAAAATAAGTCCCGAGGTCCGTCCACAACCGTCTGCGCAAAAAAATACCCCCAGCGGGTGGGCTGTAGGGGAGGGTGGAAGGCCAACTTCGTCCGCCGGACTAGAATGGGAGGCGGAGACTTCTGCGGCGCCTCCATGTGCCAAAAATAGACGCGGACCTCGCCCAAATAAGCCCCGAAGGAAGTCCGTCCCCAAGTTCGTCCTCGCACTTCGGACGTAAAATGCCCAAAAGCGGGTGGGCTAGCTTGGGAGGGCGCTGGCGACTTCGTCCCGCGACCGGACTCGGAATGGGGCGAGACTTTGCGGCGCCCTCCGTGTGCCAAAAAAGCGACCGGCACCTGGCCGCGCCAAAAATAAGAGCCCCGAAGGTCCCGTCCCCAACCGTCCGTCCGCTTGTAAAAAATGCCCGAAGAACAGGTGGGCTATGTGCTCCATGGGGAGAGGCTGGCCAAACAAATCCGCGGATTAGGAATGGGGCTAGACTTTGCGGCGCCCTCCGTTTGCAAAAATAGGCCGCGGGCACAGCAGCGCCCAAAATAAGCCCCGAAGGTCCCGTCCCCAAGTTCGTCGCCGCAAATGCCCAAAGGGTGGGCTATAGCCTTGGGGGAGGGCTGGCAGAGGTCGTCGCAGGACTCGGAATGGGGCGAGACTTTGACCGCCCTCCGTGTGCCAAAAATAGACGCCTTGAGCCACGCCAAAATAAGCCCCGAAGGTCCCGTACCCAAGTATTCCCGCGGACTCGGAATGGGAGGCGAGACTTTCTGCGCCCTCCGTGTGCCAAAAATGAGACCACGCCTTAAAAAAATAAGCCCCGAACTTCCGTACCCAAGTTCATCCGCGGCAAAAATGCCCAAAAGCGGGTGGGCTATAGCCTTGGGGAGGGCTGGCCAACCGTCCGCCCGGACTCGGAATGGAGGCTAGACTTTGCGAGCGCCCTCCGTTTGCCAAAAATAGACGCGGGCACAGCCGCGCCAAAAATAAGCCCCAGAGGTCCGTCCCCGAGTTCGTCCGCCGCAAAAATGCCCAAAAAAGGGGTGGGCTATAGCCTTGGGAGGAGCTGGCGGGTCGTCCGCAGGACTCGGAATGGGGCGAGACTTTACGACCGCCTTCCGTGTGCAAAAATAGGCAGCGAGCACAGCCACGTCAAAATAAGCCCCGAAGGTACCGTACCCAAGTTCGTCCGCGGACTCGGAATGGAGGCGAGACGCAGCGCCCTCCGTGTGCAAAAAATAGGCAGCGGGCACAGCCACGCCAAAAAATAAGCCGAGGTCCGTACCCAAGTTCGTCCGCCCATGAAAGGTACCCCAGCGGGTGGGGCTATGGCCTTCCAGGGGGAGGGGCTGGCCAACCATCCGCCTTGGACTCGGAATGGCGAGACTGCGGCGCCCTCCGTGTGCCATGAAAAATGGGCATGCACAGCCGCGCCCAAAAATAAACCCCGGTCCCGTCCCCAAGTTCGTCCGCAGCAAAATGCCCCAAAAAGCGGGTGGGCTATAGCCTTGGGGAGGAGCTGCCTTCATCCAGCCGGATTCGGAATGGGGCTAGACTTTGCGAGCGCCCTCCGTTTGCCAAAAATAGCGCGGGCACAGCCGCGCAAAAAATCGCCCTTGAAGAGTCCCGTCCCAAAGTTCGTCCGCCCAAAATGCCCCAGCGGGTGGGCTATAGCAGCCAGGGGAGGGCTGGCGCTGAATTCGTCCACAGGACTCGGAATGGGGCGAGACTTCGGCCGCCCTCCGTGTGCCAAACATGAGGCCGCGAGGCACAGCCACGTCAAAAAATAAGCCCCGAAAATACCGTACCCAAGTTCGTCCGCGGACTCGGAGTGGGCGAGACTTTCTGGCGCCCTCCGTGTGCAAAAAAATAGGCCGCGGGCACAGCCATGCCAAAAATAAGCCCCAGAGGTCCAGTACCCAAGTTCGTCCGCGCAAAATTGCCCAAAAATGGGTGAGCTATAGCCTTGGGGAGGGCTGGCCAACGTCCGCCGGACACGGAATGGGGCGAGACTTGCGGCGCCCTCCGTGTACCAAAAATAGACATGGGCACAGCGCGCCCAAAAATAAGCCCCGAAGGTCCCGTCCCCAAGTTCGCGCCGCAAAAATGCCCAAAAAAGCGGGTGGGCTATACCCCTTGGGGAGGGCTGGCAGCCAAATCCGCCGGACTCGGAATGGGCGGGACTTTGTGGCGCCCTGCGTGTGCCAAAAATAGTCGAGGGCAAGCCGCGCCCAAAAAAGTGCGAGGTCCCGTCCCAAGTAAATCGTCGCCCGCAAAAATGCCCAAGCGGGTGGGCTATAGCCTTGGGGGAGGGCTGGCCCCTCCGCCCGGGACTCGGAATGGGCGAGACTGCGCGCCCTCCGTGTGCCAAAAATAGGCCGTGGACACAGCCGCGCCCAAAAATAAGCCCCGAAGGTCCCGTCCCCAAGTTCGTCCCGCTGCAAAAATGGCCAAAAACAGGTGGGCTATAGCCTTGGGGAGGGCTGGCAAACCGTCCAGGACTCGGAATGGGGCGAGACATTTCGAGTGCCCTCTGTGTACAAAAATAGGCCCAGGCACAGCGCGACCAAAAATAAGTGCCCGAAGGTCCCGTCCCAAGATTCGTCTTAAAAATGCCCAAACAGCGGGTGGGCTATAGCCTTGGGGGAGGGGCTGGCCGCCGTCCGCCCGGACTCGGAATGGGTCGAGACCTTTGCGAAGTGGCCTCCGTGTGCCAAAAATAGGCCGTGGACACAGCCGCGCCCAAAAATAAGTCCCTGAAGGTCCCCTTCCCAACCGCCAGCCTTGCAAAAATGCGAAAAAGCGGGTGGGCTATATGCTTAGGGGAGGGATGGCCAACATCCGCCGGACTCGGAATGGGCGAGACTGCGGCGCCCTCCGTGTGCCAAAACTAGGCCGCAGGCACAGCCGCGCAAAAATAAGCCCCGAAGGTCCGTCCCCAAGTTCCTCAGAGGCAAAAATGCCCAAAAAAGCGGGTGGGCTATAGCCAGGGGAGGCTGGCCAACTCGTCCGCCGGACTCGGAATGGGAGTGAGACTTTGTGGCGCCTTCCGTGTGCCAAAAATTGCCGAGCACAGCCGTGCCCAAAAATAAACCCCGAAGGTCCCGTCCCAAGTTCGTCGCCGCAAAAATGCCCCAGCGGGTAGGCTATACAGCAGGGAGAGCTGGCCAGCAAATCCGCCCGGACTCGGAATGGGGCGAGACTGCGAGCGCCCTCCGTGTGCCAAAAATAGACGCTTGGGCACAGCCGTGCCCAAAAATAAGCCCCGAAGGTCCCGTCCCCAAGTTAAATCGCTGCAAAAATGGCCAGCGGGTGGGCTATGGCAGGGGAGGGCTGGCACCGTCCGCGGACTCGGAATGGGGCGAGACTTTTGAGTGCCCTCTGTGTACCAAAAATAGGCCCACAGGCACAGCCGCGACCAAAAATAGGTGCCCGAAGGTCCCGTCCCCAAGTTCGTCGGCCAAAAATGCCCGAAAAATAGGTGGGCAATAGCCTTGGGAGAGGTTGGCCAAGTTCGTCCGCGGACTTGGAATGAGGCGAGACTTTGCGGCGCCCTCTGTGTGCCAAAAATAGGCCGGGTACAGCCGCGCCCAAAAATAAGTGCCGAAGGTCCCGTCCCCAAGTTCGTCCGCCATGAAAATGCCCGAACAACGGGTGGGCTATAGCCTTGGGGGAGGGCTGCCGTCCGCGGACTCGGAATGGAGTCGACACTTTGCGAGTGGCCTCCGTGTGCCAAAAATGAGCCGTGGACACAGCCGCGCCCAAAAATAAGTCCCTGAAGGTCCCCTTCCCAACCGCCCCTTGCAAAAATGCAGAAAAAGCGGGTGGGCTATATGCTTGGGGAGGGATGGCCAACAAATCCGCCGGACTCGGAATGGCGAGACTTTGCAGCGCCCTCCGTGTGCCAAAACTAGGCCGAAAGGCACAGCGCGCCTTAAAAATAAGCCCCGAAGGTCCCGTCCCCAAGTTCCTCGAGGCAAAAATGCCCAAAAAGCGGGTGGGCTATAGCCTTGGGGGAGGCTGGCCAACCGTCGCGGACTCGGAATGGGTGAGACTTTGTGGCGCCTTCCGTGTACCAAAAATACGACCTGGGCACAGCCGTGCCCAAAAATAAGCCCCGAGGTCCCGTCCCCAAGTTCGTCCGCGCAAAAATGCCCAAGCGGGTGGGCTATACCTTGGAGAGAGGGCTAACCAACTTCATCCGCCCGGACTCGGAATGGGGCGAGACTTTGCGAAACGCCCTCCGTGTGCCAAAAATAGGCCGCAGGCACAGCCGTGCCAGAAATAAGCCCCGAAGGTCCGTACCCAAGTTCGTCCGCCGCAAAATTGCCCAGCGGGTGGGCTATAGCCTTGGGGGAGGGCTGGCCAGCGTCCGCGGACTCGGAATGGGGCGGGACTTTGTGAGCGCCCTCCGTTTGCCAAAAATAGTCCGAGGGCAAAGCCGCGCCCAAAAAGTGCCGAAGGTCCCAGTCCCCAAGTTCGTCCGCCGCAAAAATGCCCAGCGGGTGGGCTATAGCCTTGGGGAGAGGGCTGGCCTGCCTAAATCCGCCAGACTCGGAATGGGGCAAGACTTTGCGAGCGCCCTCCGTGTGCCAAAAATAGGCCGTGGACACAGCGCGCCCAAAAATAAGCCCCCGAAGGTCCGTCCCCAAGTTCGTCCTTCAAAAATGGCCATAAAAGCGGGTGGGCTATAGCCTTGGGAGGGCTGGCGAACTTCGTCCGCGGACTCGGAATGGCGAGACTTTGAGTGCCCTCTGTGTACAAAAATAGGCAGGCACAGCGCGCCAAAAATAAGCGCCGAAGGTCCCGTCCCCAAGTTCGTCGCCGAAAATGCCCAAAAATAGGTGGGCAATAGCCTTGGGGAGGGGTTGGCCAAGTTCGTCCGCGGACTTGGAATAGGGCGAGACTTTGCGAGCGCCCTCTGTGTGCCAAAAATAGGGCCGGGTACAGCCGCGCCCAAAAATAAGTGCCGAAGGTCCCGTCCCCAAGTTCGTCCGCCCGCAAAAATGCCCAAACAACGGGTGGGCTATAGCCTTGGGAGAGGGCTGGCCAAACTCGTCCGCCGGACTCGGAATGGAGTCGAGACTTTGCGAGTGGCCTCCGTGTGTGCCAAAACTAGGCCGTGGACACAGCCGCGCCCAAAAATAAGTCCCTGAAGGTCCCCTTCCCAAGTTAGCCCTTGCAAAAATGCAAGAAAAAAGCGGGTGGGCTATATGCTTGGTGGGAGGATGGCCAACTCGTCCGCGGACTCGGAATGGGACGAGACTTTGCGACCGCCCTCCGTGTGCCAAAACTAGGCCGTAGGCACAGCCGCGCCAAAATAAGCCCCGAAGGTCCCGTCCCCAAGTTCCTCGAGGCAAAAATGCCCAAGCGGGTGGGCTATAGCCTTGGGGGAGGGCTGGCCAACCGTCCGCCGGACTCGAATGGGGTGAGACATTGTGGCGCCTTCCGTGTGCCAAAAATACAGCGTGGGCACAGCCGTGCCCAAAAATAAGCCCCGAAGGTCCGTCCCCAAGTTCGTCCGCCCCAAAAATGCCCAGCAGGTGGGCTATACCTTGGGGAGGGGCTGGCCAACTAAATCCCGCGGACTCGGAATGGGCGAGACTGCGAGCGCCCTCCATGTGCCAAAAATAGAGCCGGGCACAGCCGCGCCCAAAATAAGCCCCAGAAGGTCCGTCCCCAAGTTCGTCCGCTGCAAAAATGGCCAAAAGCGGGTGGGCTATAGCCTTGGGGAGAGGGCTGGCGAACTTCGTCCGCCGGACTCGGAATGGGGCGAGACTTTTGAGTGCCCTCTGTGTACCAAAAATAGGCCACGGGCACAGCCGCGACCAAAAATAAGTGCCGAAGGTCCCGTCCCCAAGTTCGTCGCAAAAATGCCCAAAATAGGTGGGCAATAGCCTTGGGGAGGGTTGGCCAAGTTCAAATCCGCGGACTTGGAATGGGGCGAGACTGCGGCGCCCTCTGTGTGCCAAAAATAGGCGCGGGTACAGCCGCGCCCAAAAATAAGTGCCCAGGTCCCGTCCCCAAGTTAGTCGCCGCAAAAATGCCCAAACAAGCGGGTGGGCTATAGCCTTAGGGGAGGGGCTGGCCCCCCGTCCGCGGACTCGGAATGGAGTCGACACTTTGCGAGTGGCCTCCGTGTGCCAAAAAGCCGTGGACACAGCCGCGCCCAAAATAAGTCCCTGAAGGTCCCCTTCCCAGCCGCAAAAATGCCGAAAAAGCGGGTGGGCTATATGCTTGGGGAGGATGGCCAACATCCGCGGACTCGGAATGGGCGAGACTGCAGCGCCCTCCGTGTGCCAAAAACTAGGCCGCAGCCCAAAAATAAGCCCCGAAGGTCCCGTCCCCAAGTTCCTCCGAGACAAAAATGCCCCAGCGGGTGGGCTATAGCCTTGGGGAGGGGCTGGCCAATCCGCCGGACTCGGAATGGGGTGAGACTTTGTGGCGCCTTCCGTGTGCCAAAAATACGGCCGGGCACAGCCGTGCCAAAAATAAGCCCCGAAGGTCCCGTCCCCTTCGTCCTTGCAAAATGCCCAAGCGGGTGGGCTATACCTTGGGGAGGGCTGGCCAAACCGTCCGCCGGACTCGGAATGGGCGAGACTTTGCAGCGCCCTCCGTGTGCCAAAAATAGGCAGCAGGCACAGCCGTGCCAAATAAAAGGTCCGTACCCAAGTTCGTCCGCCGCAAAATTGCCCAGCGGGTGGGCTATAGCCTGGGGGAGGGGCTGGCCAAGTCCCGGACTCGGAATGGGGCGGGACTTTGTGCGCCCTCCGTTTGCCAAAAATAGTCCGAGGCAAAGCCGCGCCCAAAAAAAGTGCCCGAAGGTCCCGTCCCCAAGTTCGTCCGCCAAAAATGCCCAAAAGCGGGTGGGCTATAGCCTTGGGGGAGGCTGGCCTGTCCATCCAGACTCGGAATGGGGCAAGACTTTGCGACGCCCTCCGTGTACCAAAAATAGGCCGTGGACACAGCGCCCAAAAATAAGCCCAAAGGTCCCGTCCCCAAGTTCGTCCAAAAATGGCCATAAAGCGGTAGGCTATAGCCAGGAGGGGCTGGCGAACGTCCGCGGACTCGGAATAGGCGAGACCGAGTGCCCTCTGTGTAAAAATAGGCCGTGGACACAGCCGCGCCAAAAATAAGCCCCAAGTCCCGTCCCAAGTTCGTCCCGCTGCAAAAATGGCCAAAAACAGGTGGGCTATAGCCTTGGGGACGGACTCGGAATGGGGCGAGACTGCGGCGCCCTCCGTGTGCAAAACTAGAGCCATAAAGCCCCGAAGGTCCGTCCCCAAGTTCCTCCGAGACAAAAATGCCCAAGCGGGTGGGCTATAGCCTTGGGGAGGGGCTGGCCAACTTCGTCCGCCGGACTCGGAATGGGGTGAGACTTTGTGGCGCCTTCCGTGTGCCAAAATCAGCGGGCACAGCCGTGCCAAAAATAAGCCCCTTGAAGGTCCCGTCCCCAAAGTTCGTCATACAAAATGCCCAAAAGCGGGTGGGGCTATACCTTGGGGAGGGCTGGCCAATCCGCGGACTCGGAATGGGCGAGACTTTGCGGCGCCCTCCGTGTGCCAAAAATAGACAGGCACAGCCGTGCCAGAAATAAGCCCCGAAGGTCAGTGCCAAATTGCCCAAAAGCGGGTGGGCTATAGGGGGAGGGCTGGCCAACAAATCCGCGGACTCGGAATGGGGCGGGACTTTGTAGCGCCCTCCGTTTGCCAAAAATAGTCCGAGGCAAAGCCGCGCCCAAAAAAGTGCCGAAGGTCCCGTCCCCAAGTTCGTCCGCAAAAATGCCCAAAAGCGGGTGGGCTATAGCCTTGGGGAGGGCTGGCTTAATCCGCCAGACTCGGAATGGGGCAAGACTTTGCGACGCCCTCCGTGTACCAAAAATAGGCCGTGGACACAGCCGCGCCCAAAAATAAGCCCCGAAGGTCCCGTCCCCAAGTTCGTCCGCTTGAAAATGGCCATAAAGCGGGTGGGCTATAGCCTTGGGGAGGCTGGAACCGCACAAATCCGCCGGACTCGGAATGGGGCGAGACTTTTCGAGTGCCCTCTGTGTACCAAAAATAGACCGCGGCACAGCCGCGCAAAAATAGCGCCGAAGTCCCGTCCCCAAGTTCGTCCATGCAAAAAATGCCCGAAAAATAGGTGGGCAATAGCCTTGGGGGAGGGTTGGCCAAGTTCGTCCGCCGGACTTGGAATGGGCGAGACTTTGCGAGCGCCCTCTGTGTGCCAAAAATAGGGCGGGTACAGCCGCACCCAAAAATAAGTGCCCGAAGGTCCCGTCCCCAAGTTCGTCCGCGCAAAAATGCCCGAACAAGCGGGTGGGCTATAGCCTTGGGGAGGGCTGGCCAACCAAATCCGCGGACTCGGAATGGAGTCGAGACTTTGCGAGTGGCCTCCGTGTGCCAAAACTAGGCCGTGGACACAGCCGCGCCCAAAAATAAGTCCCTGAGGTCCCCAAGTTCGCCTTGCAAAAATGCGAAAAAAGCGGGTGGGCTATATGCTTGAAGTAGGAGGATGGCCAACCGTCCGCCGGACTCGGAATGGGGTGAGACTTTGCGACCGCCCTCCGTGTGCCAAAACTAGGCCGCAGGCACAGCCGTGCCAAAAATAAGCCCCGAAGGTCCCGTCCCCAAGTTCCTCGAGGCAAAAATGCCCAGCGGGTGGGCTATAGCCTTGGGGAGGGGGCTGGCCGTCGTCCGCCGGACTCGGAATGAGGCGAGCCTTTGCGGCGCCCTCTGTGTGCAAAAATAGGATGCGGGTACAGCCTCGCCCAAAAATAGGTGCCCGAAGGTCCCGTCCCCAGTTAAATCCGAAAATGCCCAAACAACGGGTGGCCTATAGCCTTGGGGAGGGGCTGGGCAACAAATCCGCGGACTCGGAATGGGTCGAGACTTTGCGAGTGGCCTCCGTGTGCAAAACTAGGCCGTGGACACAGCGGCGCCCAAAAATAAGTCCCTGAAGGTCCCTTCCCAAGTTAGCCCGCAAAAATGCGAAAAAAGCGGGTGGGCTATATGCTTGAGTGGGAGGGGATGGCCAACTAAATCCGCCGGACTCGGAATGGGGCGAGACTTTGCGGCGCCCTCCGTGTGCCAAAACTAGGCCGCAGGCACAGCGCCAAAAATAAGCCCCGAAGGTCCCGTCCCCAAGTTCCTCCGAGGCAAAATGCCCAAAAAAGCGGGTGGGCTATAGCCTTGGGGAGGGCTGGCCAACTTCATCCGCCGGACTCGGAATGGTCGAGCCTTTGCAGCGCCCTCCGTGTTACAAAAATAGCACAGCGCGCCCAGAAATAAGCCCCGAAGGTCCGTCCCCAAGTTCGTCCGCAAAATGCCCAAAAGCGGGTGGGCTATAGCCTTGGGGAGGGGCTGGCCAAGTTCGTCCGCGGACTCGGAATGAGGTGAGACTTTGCGAGCACCCTCCGTGTGCCAAAAATGAGCCGTGACCACAGCCGCGCCCAAAAATAAGCCCCGAAGGTCCCGTCCCCAAGTTCGTCCGCGAAAATGCCCAAAAAGCGGGTGGGCTATAGCCTTGGGGAGGGCTGGCCCGTCCGCCGGACTCGGAATGGGGCGAGACTTTGCAGCGCCTTCCTGTGCCAAAAATAGACGCGGGCACAACCGCAAAAATACGCCCCGAAGGTCCCGTCCCCATGTTCGTCCGCCGCAAAAATGCCCAAAAACGGGTGGGCTATAGCCTTGGGGGGAGGGGCTGGCCCACTTCGTCCGTCGGACTCAGAATGGGGCGAGACTTTGCGAGCGCCCTCCTGTGCCAAAAATAGGCCGCGGACACAGCCGCGACAAAAAATAAGCCCCCGAAGGTCCCGTCCCCAAGTTCGTCCGCTGCAAAAATGGCCAAACAACGGGTGGGCTATAGCCTTGGGGGGAGCGGCTGGCCAACTTCGTCCGCCGGACTCGGAATGGGTCGAGACTTTTGAGTGCCCTCTGTGTACCAAAAATAGGGACGCGTGCACAGCCGCGCCCAAAAAAAAGCACCCGAAGGTCCCGTCCCCAAGTAAATCGTCCGCGCAAAATGCCCAAAAATAGGTGGGCAATAGCCTTGGGGGAGGGTTGGCCAATTCGTCCGCCGGACTCGGAATGAGGCGAGACTGCGGCGCCCTCTGTGTGCCAAAAATAGGGCCTTGGTACAGCCGCGACCAAAAATAAGCGCCCGAAGGTCCCGTCCCCAAGTTCGTCCGCCGCAAAATGCCCAAACAACGGGTGGGCTATAGCCTTGGGGAGGGGCTGGCCAAATCCGCGGACTCGGAATGGAGTCGAGACTTTGCGAGTGGCCTCCGTGTGCCAAAAATAGACGCGGGCATAGCCGCGCCCAAAAATAAGCCCCGAGGTCCCGTCCCAAGTTCGTCCGCTGCAAAATGCCCAAGCGGGTGGGCTATAGCCTTGGGGAGGGCTGGCGAACCGTCCGCGGACTCGGAATGGGGCGAGACTTTTGAGTGCCCTCTGTGTACCAAAAATAGGCCGCAGGCACAGCGCGCCCAAAAATAAGTGCCCGAAGGTCCCGTCCCCAAGTTCGTCCAAAAATGCCCAAAAATAGGTGGGCAATAGCCTTGGGGAGGGTTGGCCAAGTTCGTCCGCCGGACTTGGAATGGGCGAGACTGCGGCGCCCTCTGTGTGCCAAAAATAGGGCCTTGGGTACAGCCGTACCCAAAAATAAGCACCCGAAGGTCCCGTCCCCAAGTTCGTCCAGCGCAAAAATGCCCAAACAAGGGGTGGGCTATAGCCTTGGGGAGGGCTGGCCAACAAATCCGCGGACTCGGAATGGAGTCGAGACTTTGCGAGTGGCCTCCGTGTGCCAAAAATAGGCGGGCATAGCCGCGCCAAAAATAAGCCCCGAAGGTCCTGTCCCCAAGTTCGTCCGCTGCAAAAATGGCCAAAAATGGGTGGGCTATAGCCTTGGGGGAGGGCTGGCGAATCCGCCGGACTCTGAATGGGGCGAGACTTTGCGAGCGGCATCCGTGTGCCAAAAATAGGCTACGGGCACAGCCGCGCCCAAAAATAAGCCCCCGAAGGTCCCGTCCCCAAGTTCGTCCGCCATAAAAATGCCCAAAAAACCGGTGGGCTATAGCCTTGGGGGGAGGGTTGGCCAACACCGTCCGCGGACTCGGAATGGGGCGAGACTGCAGTGCCCTCTGTATGCCAAAAATAGGCCGCGTGCATAGCCGTGCCCAAAATAAGGCCCGAAGGTCCCGTCCCCTACTTCGTCCGCCTCAAAAATGCCAAAAAAACGGGTGGGGTATGGCCTTGGGGGAGGGCTGGCCAACTTCCTCCGCGGACTCGGAATGGGGCGAGACTGCGAGTGCCCTCTGTATGCCAAAAATAGGCCGCGTGCACAGCCGTGCCCAAAAATAAGGCCAGGTCCGTCCCCAAGTTAAATCCGCCGCAAAAATGCCCAAAAAAGCGGGTGGGCTATAGCCTTGGGGGAGGGGCTGGCCAACTTCGTCCGCGGACTCGGAATGGGGCGAGACTGCGAGTGCCCTCCGTGTGCAAAAAAAAGGCTGGGGGCACAGCCGCGCCCAAAAAAAACTCCCCGAAGGTCCCGACCCCAAGTTCGTCCGCAAAATGCCCAAAGCGGGTGGGCTATAGCCTTGGGGGAGGGCTGCCAACGTCGTCCGCCGGACTTGGAATGGGGCTAGACTTTGCAGAGCACCCTCCGTGTGTAAAAATAGGCGGGGTCACAGCCGCACCCAAAAATAAGCCCCTGAAGGTCCCGTCCCCAAGTTCGTCCGCCGCAAAATGCCCAAAAACCGGTGGGCTATAGCCTTGGGGAGGGTTCGTCCGCCGGACTCGGGAACTTTGGGGCGAGCGCCCTCGGTATGCCAAAAATAGGCCCACGTGCACAGCGCCCAAAAATAAGCCCCGAAGTCCCGTCCCCCGTTATCCGCGGACTCGGAATGGGGCGAGACTGCACGCCAAAAATAAGCCCCCCGTCCCCAAGTTCGTAAAAATGCCCCCTATAGCCTTGGGGGAGGGTTGGTCCGCCGGACTATGGGGCGAGACTGCGAGCACCCTCTGTATGCCAAAAATAGGCTGCGTACACAGCGCCCAAATAAGCCCCTAAGGTCCCTTCCCCAAGTTCGTCGCAAAATGCCCAAAAAGCGGGTGGGCTATAGGGGGGAGACTCGGAATAAGTTAAATAACAGGCCGTGTGCCAAAAAAAAGCTCGAAGGTCCGTCCCCAAGTTCGTCCGCCGCGAAAATGCCCAAAAGCGGGTGGGCTATAGCCTTGGGGGAGGGCTGGAGTCGGAATGGGGCGAGACTTCGGCGCCCTCCAAAAATAGACGCGAGCACCTTCGCCCAAAAATAAGCCCCGAGGTCCCGTCCCCAAGTTCGTCCTCCCGCAAAAATGCCAAAAAAACAGGTGGGCTATAGCCTTGGGGGAGGGCTGGCCAATCCGTCCCGGACTCGGAATGGGGGAGACTTTGCGAGCACCTTCCGTGTTCCAAATATAGGCCGTGGGCACAGCCCAAAAATAAGCCCCGAAGGTCCCGTCCCCTAGTTCGTCCGCGCAAAAATGCCCAAAAGCGGGTGGGCTATAGCCTTGGGGAGGGCTGGCCAACGTCCGCCGGAGTCGGAATGGGGTGAGACTTTACGGCGCCCTCCGTGTGCCAAAAATAGACGCGGGCACAGCCTCGCCCAAAAATTTGCCTCCGAAGGTCCCGTCCCCAAGTTCGTCCACCGCAAAATGCCCAAAAACAGGTGGGCTATGGCCTTGGGGAGGGCTGGCCAAACCGTCCGCGGACTCGGAATGGGGCGAGACTTTGCGAGCACCCTCCGTCAGCCAAAAATAGGCCGTGGGCACAGCCGCGCAAAAATAAGCCCCGAAGGTCCGTCCCCAATTTCGTCCGCCCCGCATAAATGCCCAGCGGGTGGGCTATAGCCTTGGGGGAGGGGCTGGCCAACTTAGTCAGCGGACTCGGAATGGGCGAGACTTTAAGAGCACCCTCCGTGTGCCAAAAATATGCCGCAGCCATAGCCGCTCCCAAAAATAACCCCGAAGGACCCGTCCCCAATTTCGTAAATGCCCAAAAGCGGGTGGGCTATAGCCTTGGGGAGGGCTGGCCAACCGTCCGCGGACTCGGAATGGGCGAGACTTTGCGAGCGCCCTCCGTGTGCCAAAATTAGGCCGCGGACACAGCCGCGCCCAAAAATAAGCCCCCGAAGGTCCCGTCCCCAAGTTCGTCCGCCGCAAAAATGCCCAAAAAACGGGTGGGCTATAGCCTTGGGGGGAGGGTCTGGCCAACTTCTTCCGCCGGACTCGGAATGGGGCGAGGATTTACAAACGCCCTCCGTGTGCCAAAATAGGCCGCGGGCACAGCCGCGCCCAAAAATAAGCCCCCGAAGGTCCCATCCCCAAGTTCGTCCGCCGGAAAAATGCCCAAAAAAAGGGTGGGCTATAGCCTTGGGGGGAGGGGCTGGCCCACTTCGTCCGCCGGAGTCGGAATGGGGCGAGACATTACGAGCACCCTCCGTGTGCCAAAAATATTCTGCGGGCACAGCTGCGCCCAAAAATAAGCCCCCGGAGGTCCCGTCCCCAAGTTCGTCGGCTGCAAAAATGCCCAAAAGCGGGTGGGCTATAGCCTTGGGGGAGGGGCTGGCCGCCGTCCGCCGGACTCGGAATGGGGCGAGACTTTGCGAGCGGCATCCGTGTGCAAAAAATAGGCCGGGCACAGCCGCTCCAAAATAAGCACCTGAAGGTCCCGTCCCACAACTTCGTCCATGCAAAAATGCCCAAAAAGCGGGTGTGCTATAGCCTTTGGGGAGGGCTGGCCAACCGTCCCGGACTCGGAATGGGGCGAGACTTTGCGGCGCCCTCCGTGTGCCAAAAATAGGCTGCGGGCACAGCCGCACCCAAAAATAAGTCCCGAAGGTCCCGTCCCCAAGTTCGTCCGCCGCAAAAAATGCCCAAAAAGCGGGTGGGCTATAGCCTTGGGGAGGGCTAGCCAACGTCCCGCGGACTCGGAATGGGGCGAGACTTTGCAGCGCCATCCGTGTGCAAAAATAGGCGGGCACAGCCGCGCCCAAAAATAAGCCCCGAAGGTCCCGTCCCGAGTTCGTCCGCGCGAAATGCCCAGCAGAGTGGGCTATAGCCTTGGGGGGAGGGGCTGGCCAACTTCGTCCGCCGGACTCGGAATGGGGCGAGACTTTGCGAGCGCTCTCTGTGTGCCACAAATAGGCCATGGGCACAGCCGCGCCCAAAAATAAGCCCCCGAAGGTCCCATCCCCAAGTTCGTCCGCCGCAAAGATGCCCAAAAAATGGGTGGGCTATAGCCTTGGGGGGAGGGGCTGGCCACCTTCGTCCGCCGGACTCGGAATGGGGTGAGACTTTGCGAGGGCCCTCCGTGTTCCAAAAGTAGGCCACGGGGACAGCCGCACCCAAAAATAAGCCTCCAAAGGTCCCGTCCCCAAGTTCGTCCGCCGCAAAAATACCTAAAAAATGGGTGGGCTATAGCCTTGGGGGGAGGGGCAGGCCAACTTCGTCCGCCGGACTCGGAATGGGGCGAGACTTTGCGAGTGCCCTCCATGTGCCAAAAAAAAGAGGCGGGCACAGCCGCACCCAAAAATAATCCCCCGAAGGTCCCGTCCCCAAGTTCGTCCGCCGCAAAAATGCCCAAAAAACGGGTGGGCTATAGCCTTGGGGGGAGGGGCTGGCCACCTTCGTCCGCCGGACTCGGAATGGGGCGAGACTTTGCGAGCGCACTCCGTGTGCCAAAATTAGGCCGCGGGCACAGCTGCGCCCAAAATAAGCCCCGAAGGTCCCGTCCCCAAGTTCGTCCGCAAAAATGCCCAGCGGGTGGGCTATAGCCTTGGGGAGGGCTGGCCAACTTCGTCCGGACTCGGAATGGGCGAGACTGCGAGTGGCCTCTGTGTGCCAAAAATAGGCGCCACAGCCGCGCCAAAATAAGAAGGTCCCGTCCCTAAGTTCGTCCGCAAAAATGCCCAAAAAGCGGGTGGGCTCTGACCTTTGGGGAGGGCTGGCCAACCGTCCCGGACTCGGAATGGGGCGAGACTTTGTGAGTGGCCTCTGTGTGCCAAAAATAGGGCGTGGGCAAAGCCGCGCCCAAAAATAAGCCCCCGAAGGTCCCGTCCCTAAGTTCGTCCGCCGCAAAAATGCCCAAAAAACGGGTGGGCTACAGCCTTTGGGGGAGGGGCTGGCCAACTTCGTCCCCCGGACTCGAAATGGGGCGAGACTTTGCGAGTGGCCTCCGTGTGCCAAAAATAGGCCGCGGGCACAGCCGCGCCCAAAAATAAGCCACCAAAGGTCCCGTCCCCAAGTTCGTCCGCCGCAAAAATGCCCAAAAAACGGGTGGGCTACAGCCTTTGGGGGAGCGGCTGGCCAACTTCGTCCCCCGGACTCGGAATGGGGCGAGACTTTGCGAGTGGCCTCCGTGTGCCAAAAATAGGGCGCGGGCACAGCCGCGCCCAAAAATAAGCTCCCGAAGGTCCCGTCCCCAAGTTCGTCCGCCGCAAAAATGCCCAAAAAACGGGTGGGCTATAGCCTTTGGGGGAGGGGCTGGCCAACTTCGTCCGCCGGACTCGGAATGGGACGAGATTTTGCGAGCGCCCTCCGTGTGCCAAAAATAGGCCGTGACCACAGCCGCACCCAAAAATAAGCCCCCGAAGGTCCCGTCCCCAAGCTCATCCGCCGCAAAAATGCCCAAAAAACGGGTGGGCTATAGCCTTGGGGGGAAGGGCTGGCCACCTTCGTCCGCCGGACTCGGAATGGGGCGAGACTTTGCGAGCGCCCTACATGTGCCAAAAATAGGCGCTGGCACAGCGCGCCCAAAAATAAGCCCGAAGGTCCGTCCCCAAGTTCGTCCGCCGCAAAAATGCCCAAAAAGCGGGTGAGCTATAGCCTTGGGGAGGGCGGCCAACCGTCCGGACTCGGAATGGGGCGAGACTTTGCGAGTGCCCTCCGTGTTTCAAAAATAGGCCGTAAAAATAAGCCCCGAAGGTCCCGTCCCCAAGTTCGTCCGCGCAAAAATGCCCAGCGGGTGGGCTATAGCCTTTGGGGAGGGCTGGCCAACTTCGTCCACGGACTCGGAATGGGCGGAGTTTGCGACCGCCCTCCGGGTCACAAAAATAGGCTGCGACCACAGCCGCGCCCAAAAATAAGCCCCCGAAGGTCCCGTCCCCAAGTTCGTCCGCCGCAGAAATGTCCAAAAAATGGGTGGGCTATAGCCTTGGGGGGAGGGGCTGGCCACCTTCGTCCGCCGGACTCGGAATGGGGTGAGGCTTTACAAACGCCCTCCGTGTGCCAAAAATAGGCCGCAGGCACAGCCGCGTCCAAAAATAAGCCCCCAAAGGTCCCGTCCCCAAGTTCGTCCGCCGCAAAAATGCCCAAAAAACGGGTGGGCTATAGCCTTGGGGGGAGGGGCTGGCCAATTTCGTCCGCCAGACTCGGAATGGGGCGAGACTTGACGAGCACCCTCCGTGTGCCAAAGTAGGCACAGCCGCGCCAAAAATAAGCCCCAGAGTCCTCTCCCCAAGTTCGTCCGCCGCAAAAATGCCCAAAAAACGGGTGGGCTATAGCCTTGGGGGGAGGGGCTGGCCAATTTCGTCCGTCTGACTCGGAATGGGGCGAGACTTGGCGAGCACCCTCCGTGTGCCAAAACTATTCCGCGGGCACAGCTGCGCCCAAAATAAACCCCGGAGGTCCGTCCCCAAGTTAAGTCGGCTGCAAAAATGCCCAAAAGCGGGTGGGCTATAGACTTGGGGAAGGGGCTTCGTCCGCGGACTCGGAATGGGGCGAGACTTTGCGAAGCGGCCTCCGTGTGCAAAAATAGGCTTGAGCACAGCCGCTCGAAAATAAGCACCCGAAGGTCCGTCCACAACTTCTTCCGCCTTGCAAAAATGCCGAAAAAACGGGTGGGCTATAGCCTTGGGGGGAGGGGCTGGCCCACTTCGTCCGCGGGACTCGGAATGGGGCGAGACTTTGCGAGCGCCCTCCGTGTGCCAAAAATAGGCTGCGGGCACAGCCACACCCAAAAATAAGTCCCCGAAGGTACCGTCCCCAAGTTCGTCCGCCGCAAAATGCCCAAAAGCGGGTGGGCTATAGCCTTGGGGAGGGCTGGCCAACAAATCCGCCGGACTCGGAATGGGGCGAGACTTTGCGGCGCCATCCGTGTGCCAAAAATATGCAGGCACAGCCGCGCAAAATAAGCCCCGAAGGTCCCGTCCCCAAGTTCGTCCAGCATGAAGATGCCCGAAAAATGGGTGGGCTATAGCCTTGGGGAGGGGCTGGCCACCTTCGTCCGCGGACTCGGAATGGGGTGAGACTTTGTGAGGGCCCTCCGTGTGCCAAAAGTAGGCCCAGGGACAGCGCGCCCAAAAATAAGCCCCCAAAGGTCCGTCCCCAAGTTCGTCCGCAAAAATACCAAAAAGCGGGTGGGCTATAGCCTTGGGGGAGGGCAGGCCAACTTCGTCCGCCGGACTCGGAATGGGGGCGAGCCTTTGCGAGTGCCCTCCGTGTGAAAAAAATAGGCCGTGGGCACAGCCCAAAAATAAGCCCCGAAGGTCCGTCCCCAAGTTCGTCCGCAAAAATGCCCAAAAAGCGGGTGGGCTATAGCCTTGGGGAGGGCTGGCCATCCGCCGGACTCGGAATGGGCGAGACTTTGCGGCGCCCTCCGTGTGCCAAAAGTAGGCAGTGGGCACAGCTGCGCCCAAAAATAAGCCCCGAAAGTCCCGTCCCCAAGTTCGTCCGCCGCAAAAATGCCCAGCGGGTGGGCTATAGCCTTGGGGAGGGCTGGCCAACTTCGTCCGCCGGACTCAGAATGGGACAGATTTTGCGAGTGGCCTCCGTGTGCCAAAAATAGGGCGCAGGCACAGCGCGCCCAAATAAGCCCGAAGGTCCGTCCCTAAGTTCGTCCGCCGCAAAAATGCCCAGCGGGTGGGCTCAGGGGGAGGGCTTGCCAACTTCGTCCCGGACTGGAATGGGCGAGACTTTGCAGTGGCCTCCGTGTGCCAAAAATAGGTCGTGGGCACAGCCGCGCCCAAAAATTAGCCCCGAGGTCCGTCCCCAAGTTCGTCCGCAAAATGCCCAGCGGGTGGGCTATAGCCTTTGGCGGAGGGCTGGCCAACCGTCCGCGGACTCGGAATGGGGCGAGATTTTCAGCGCCCTCCGTGTGCCAAAAATAGGCCGTGACCACAGCCGCACCCAAAATAAGCCCCGAAGGTCCGTCCCCAAGTTCGTCCCGCAAAAATGCCCAAAAAACGGGTGGGCTACAGCCTTGGGGAGGGCTGGCCACCTCGTCCGCGGACTCGGAATGGGGCGAGACTTTGCAGAGCACCCTCCGTGTGCCAAAAATATTCCAGGCACAGCTACACCCAAAAATAAGCCCCGGAGTCCCGTCCCCAAGTTCGTCGGCTGCAAAAATGCCCAAAAAGCGGGTGGGCTATAGCCTTGGGGAGGGCTGGCCCACGTCCCGCCAGGCTCGGAATGGGGCGAGACTTTGCAGCCTCCGTGTGCAAAAAAATAGGCCTTGAGCTCCGCCGCTCCGAAAATAAGTACCCGAAGGTCCCGTCCCCAAGCTTCTTCCGCCGAAATGCCCAAAAGCGGGTGGGCTATAGCCTTGGGGGAGGGCTGGCCATCCGCGGACTCGGAATGGGGAGAGACTTTGCGAGTGCCCTCCGTGTGCTAAAAATAGGCTGCGGGCACAGCTGCACCCAAAAATAAGCCCCGAAGGTCCCGTCCCCAAGTTCGTCCGCCTTAAAAATGCCCAAAAATGGGTGGGCTATAGCCTTGGGGAGGGGCTGGCCAACTCGTCCGCGGACTCGGAATGGGGCGAGACTGCAGTGCCCTCCGTGTGCCAAAAATAGGCGGGGGCACAGCCGCGCCCAAAAATAAGCCCCGAAGGTCCCGTCCCCAAGTTCGTCCGCCGCAAAATGCCCCAGCGGGTGGGCTGACCTTTGGGGAGGGCTGGCCAACCGTCCGCGGACTCGGAATGGGGCGAGACTTTGCGGCGCCATCCGTGTGCCAAAAATATGCAGCACAGCGCGCCCAAATAAGCCCCGAAGGTCCCGTCCCCAAGTTCGTCCGTAAGATGCCCGAAAAATGGGTGGGCTATAGCCTTGGGGGAGGGCTGGCCACCAAATCCGCCGGACTCGGAATGGGGTGAGACTTTGTGAGGGCCCTCCGTGTGCCAAAAGTAGGCCACGAGGGACAGCAGCCCAAAAATAAGCCCCCAAAGGTCCCGTCCCCAAGTTCGTCCGCCCAAAAATACCTAAAAAGCGGGTGGGCTATAGCCTTGGGGGAGGGGCAGGCCAACCGTCCCGGACTCGGAATGGGCGAGCCTGCGAGTGCCCTCCGTGTGAAAAAAATAGACGCGGGCACAGCGAACCCAAAAATAAGCCCCGAAAGTCCCGTCCCCAAGTTCGTCCGCCTTGAAAAATGCCCAAGCGGGTGGGCTATAGCCTTGAGGGAGGGCTGGCCAACCGTCCGCCGGACTCGAGAATGGGGCGAGATTTTGCAGTGGCCTCCGTGTGCCAAAAATAGGCGCAGGCACAGCCGCGCCCAAAATAACTTGAAGGTCCCGTCCCTAAGTTCGTAAAAATGCCCAAGCGGGTGGGCTCAGACCTTTGGGGAGGGCTTGCCAACTTCGTCCCCGGACTCGGAATGGGGCGAGACTTTGCGAGTGGCCTCCGTGTGCCAAAAATAGGTCATTGGGCACAGCCGCGCCCAAAAATTAGAAGGTCCCGTCCCCAAGTTCGTCCGCCGCAAAAATGCCCCAAAAGCGGGTGGGCTATAGCCTTTGGGGGAGGGCTGGCCAACCGTCCGCCGGACTCGGAATGGGGCGAGATTTCTGACGCCCTCCGTGTGCCAAAAATAGGCCGTGACCACAGCCGCACCCAAAAATAAGCCCCGAAGGTCCGTCCCCAAGTTCGTCCGCAAATGCCCAGCGGGTGGGCTCACAGCCTTGGGGAGGGCTGGCCACAAATCCGCGGACTCGGAATGGGGCGAGACTTTGCGAGCACCCTCCGTGTGCCAAAAATATTCCGCGGGCACAGCTACGCCCAAAAATAAGCCCCCGGAGGTCCCGTCCCCAAGTTCGTCGGCTGCAAAAATGCCCAAAAAACGGGTGGGCTATAGCCTTGGGGGAAGGGGCTGGCTTCGTCCGCGGACTCGGAATGGCGAGACTGCAGCGGCCTCCGTGTGCAAAAAATAGGCCGCGGACTCCGCGCTCCGAAAATAAGTACCCGAAGGTCCGTCCCCAACTTCTTCCGCGCAAAAATGCCCAAAAAAGCGGGTGGGCTATAGCCTTGGGGAGGGCTGGCCCACTCGTCCGCCCGGACTCGGAATGGGGAGAGACTTTGCGAGTGCCCTCCGTGTGCTAAAAATAGGCTGCGGGCACAGCTGCACCCAAAAATAAGCCCCGAAGGTCCCGTCCCCAAGTTCGTCCCCTTGTAAAAATGCCCAAAAAATGGGTGGGCTATAGTCTTGGGGGAGGGCTGGCCAACTCGTCCGCGGACTCAGAATGGGGCGAGACTGCAGTGCCCTCCGTGTGCCAAAAATAGGGGCGAGGCACAGCCGCGCCCAAAAATAAGCCCGAAGGTCCCGTCCCCAAGTTCGTCCATGAAAATGCCCCAGCGGGTGGGCTACAGCCTTTGGGGAGGGCTGGCCAACCGTCCCGGACTCGGAATGGGGCGAGACTTTGCGAGTGGCCTCCATGTGCCAAAAACAGGCGTGGGCACAGCCGCGCCCAAAAATAACCCCGAAGGTCCGTCCCCAACTTCTTCCGCCCAAAAATGCCCAAAAGCGGGTGGGCTATAGCCTTGGGGGAGGCTGGCCACTTCGTCCGCCGGACTCGGAATGGGGCGAGACTGCGAGTGCCCTCCGTGTGCCAAAAATAGGCTGCGGGCACAGGTGCAAAAATAAGCCCCGAAGGTCCCGCCCCCAAGTTCGTCCCTCGCAAAAATGCCCAAAAATGGGTGGGCTATAGCCTTGGGGAGGGCTGGCCAATCCGCGGACTCGGAATGGGGCGAGACTTTGCGAGTGCCCTCCATGTGCCAAAAATAGGCCGGGGCACAGCCGCGCCCAAAAATAAGCCCCGAAGGTCCCGTCCCCAAGTTCGTCCGCCGCGAAAATGCCCAGCGGGTGGGCTATAGCCTTGGGGGAGGGCTGGCCAACCGTCCGCGGACTTGGATTGAGCCTAGACTTTGCGAGCACCCTCCGTGTGCCAAAAATAGGGGGGCACAGCCGCACCCAAAATAAGCCCCGAAGGTCCGTCCCCAAGTTCGTCGCATAAAAATGCCCAAAAAGCGGGTGGGCTATAGCCTTGGGGAGGGCTGGCCAACCGTCCGCCGGACTTGGAATGGGGCTAGACTTTGCGAGCACCCTCCGTGTGCCAAAAATAGGCGGGGTCACAGCCGCACCCAAAAATAAGCCCCTGAAGGTCCCGTCCCAAAGTTCGTCACTTAAAAATGCCCAAAATAGGTGGGCTATAGCCTTGGGGAGGGCTAGCCAAGTTCGTCTGCGGACTGGGAATGGGGTGAGACTGCGACGCCCTCTGTGTGCCAAAAATAGGCCGCGGGCACAGCAGCGCAAAAATAAGCCCCGGCGTTCCCGTCCCCAAGTTTCGCAAAAATGCCCAAAAGCGGGTGGGCTATAGCCTTGGGGGAGGGCCAGCCAAGTTAAATCCGCCCGGATTCGGAATGGGGCGAGACATTGCGAGCGCCCTCCGTTTGCCAAAAAGAGACCGCGGGCACAGCCGTGCACAAAAATAAGCCACCGAAGGTCCCGTCCTCAAGTTCGTCCGTGAAAATGCCCAAGCGGGTGGGCTATAGCCTTGGGGGAGGGCTGGCCAACTTTGTCCGCGGACTCGGAATGGGGCGAGACTTTGCGAGTGCCCTCCGTGTGCCAAAAGTAGACGCGGGCACAGCGCCCAAAAATAAGCCCCGAAGGTCCGTCCCCAAGTTCGCCGCAAAAATGCCCAGCGGGTGGGCTATAGCCTTGGGAGGAGGGCTGGCCAAGATTCGTCCGCGGACTCGGAATGGGCGAGACTTTGCGGCGCCCTCCGTGTGCCAAAAATAGGCCACTGGCACAGCCGTGCACAAAAATAAGCCCCGAAGGTTCCGTCCCCAAGCTCGTCCGCAAAAATGCCCAAAAGCGGGTGGGCTATAGCCTTGGGGGGAGGGCTGGCCAACTAAATCCGCGGACTCGGAATGGGGCGAGACTTTGCGGCGCCGTCCGTGTGCCAAAAATAGGCCGCTGGGACAGCCGTGCATAAAAATAAGCCCCCAAAGGTCCCGTCCCCAAGTTCGTCCATAAAAATGCCCAAAAAATGGGTGGGCTATAGCCTTGGGGGAGAGGCTGGCCAAATCCGCGGACTCGGAATGGAGCGAGACTTTGCGGCGGCCTCCGTGTACCAAAAATAGGATACAGGCACAGCCGCGCCCAAAAATAAGCCCCGAAGGTCCCGTCCCCAAGTTCGTCCGCCGCAATAATGCCCAGCGGGTGGGCTATAGCCATGGGGAGGGCTGGCCAACAAATCCGCGGACTCGGAATAGAGCGAGACTTTGCGGCGGCCTCCGTGTGCCAAAAATAGGCAGCCACAGCGCCCAAAAATAAGCCCCGAATGTCCCGTCCCCAAGTTCGTCCAAAAATGCCCAAAAGCGGGTGGGCTATAGTCTTGTGGGGAGGGCTGGCCAACTCGTTCGCGGACTCGGAATGGGGCGAGACTTTCTGACCGCCCTCCATGTACGAAAAATAGGCCCAGGCACAGCCGCGCCCAAAAATAAGCCCCGAAGGTCCCATCCCCAAGTTCGTCCGCCCAAATTGCCCAATCGGGTGGGCTATAGCCTTGGGGAGGGCTGGCCAACCGTCCGCGGACTCGGAATGGGGCGAGACTTTGCGAGCACCCTCCATGTGCCACAAATAGGCCGCAGGTACAGCCGCGCAAAAATAAGCACCGAAGGTCCCGTCCCCAAGTTCGTCCGCGCAAAAATGCCCAAAAGCGGGTGGGCTATAGCCTTGGGGGTGGGGCTGGCCAATCCGCGGACTCGGAATGCGCGAGATTTTGCGGCGGCCTCCGTGTGCCAAAAATAGGCTGCGGGCACAGCGCTAAAAAATAACCACCCGAAGGCCGGGCGCCAAGTTCATCCAGCGGAAAAAGGCCACAAGAACGGGTGGGCTCTAGCCTGGGCGGCTGGCGCTGGCCAACTTTGTCCCGGACTCGGAATGGCGCGAGACTTTCGAAGCGGCCTCCGTGTGCCAAAAATAGGCCGTAGGCACAGCCCGCCAAAAAATAACCGGCGAAGGCGGCGCAAGACCGTCCAGCGGAAAAAGGCCTCAAAAATGGGTGGGCTATAGCCTTGGGGGTGGGGTTGGCCCGCCGTCCGCCTGACTTCGGAATGGCGCGAGATTTTGGCGGCCTCTGTGTGCTGAAAATAGACGCGGACACAGCCGCGTACAAAAATAACCGCCCGAAGGCGGGCGCCAAGATTCGTCCAGCGGAAAAAGGCCACAAGCGGGTGGGCTATAGTGGGGCTGGCCAACCGTCCGCGGACTCGGAATGGGCGAGACTTTCGGCGGCCTCCGTGTGCCAAAAATAGGCCGTGGGCAGAGCCACGCCAAAAATAACCGGCGAAGGCAGCGCAAGACCGTCAGCGGAAAAAGGCCACAAAAATGGGTGGGCTATAGCCTTGGGGGTGGGGCTGGCCAACCAAATCCGCCTGACTCGGAATGGCGCGAGATTTTGCGCGGCCTCTGTGTGCCAAAGATAGGCCGCGGACACAGCCGCGAACAAAAATAACCACCCGAAGGCAGGCGCCAAGATTCGTCCAGCGGAAGAAGGCCACAAAAGCGGGTGAGCTATAGCCTTGGGGGTGGGGCTGGCCAACCGTCCGCCGGACTGGGAATGGCGCGAGACTTTGTGGCGTCCTCCATGTGCCAAAAATGGGCCGTGGGCATGGCCGCCAAAAATAACGGCGAAGGCGGGTTGCAAGATCCAGCGGAAAAAGGCCACAAAATTGGGTGGGCTATAGCCTTAGGGTGGGGCTGGCCAACCGTCCGCTTTGACTTCCGGAATGGCGCGAGATTTTGTGGCGGCCTCTGTGTGCCAAAAATGAGCGCGGACACAGCGCAAAAATAACCCCGAAGGCGGGCGCCAAGTTCGTCCAGTGGAAAAAGGCCACAAAAGCGGGTGGGCTATAGCCTTGGGGGTGGGGCTGGACAGCAACCGTCCGCGGACTCGGAATGGCGGGAGACTTTGCGGCGGCCTCCGTGTACCAAAGATAGGCCGTAGGCACAGCCCGCACAAAAATAACCCCCGAAGGCCGGGGCGCCAAGTTCGTCCAGTGGAAAAAGGCCACAAAAACGGGTGGGCTATAGCCTTGGGGGGTGGGGATGGCCAACTTCGTCCACCGGTCTCAGAATGGCGCGGGACTTTGCGAGCGTCCTCCATGTGCCAAAAATAGGCCGCGGACACAGCAGCGCCCAAAAATAACCGCCCGAAGGCCAGGGCGCCAAGTCCGTCCAACGGAAAATGGCCACAAAAACGGGTGGGCTATAGCCTTGGGGGTGGGGATGGCCAAACCGTCCGCGGTCTCAGAATGGCGCGGGACTTTGCGGCGGCCTCCGTGTGCCCAAAATAGGCCGTTAGCACAGCGCCCAAAAATAACCGCCGAAGGCGGGGAGCCAAGTCCGTCCAGCGGAAAAAGGCCACAAAAGCGGGTGAGCTATAGCCTTGGGGGTGGGGCTGGCCAACCGTCCGCCGGACTCGGAATGGTACGAGACTGCGAGTTGCCTCCGTGTGCCAAAAATAGCGCGGGCACAGCGCACAAAAATAACCTCCCGAGTGCCGGGGCGCCAAGTTCGTCCAGCGGAAAAAGGCCACAAAAACGGGTGGGCTATAGCCTTGGGGGGTGGGGCTGTCCAACTTCGTCCGCTGGACTTGGAATGGTGCGAGACGTTGCGAGCGGCCTCTGTGTGCCAAAAATAGGCCACAGGCACAGCCCAAAAATAACGGCCCGAAGGCCGGGGCCTTAAGACCGTCCAGCGGAAAAAGGCCACAAAAGCGGGTGGGCTATAGCCTTGGGGAAGTGGGGCTGGCCAACCGTCCGCCCGGACTCGGAATGGCGTGAGACTTTGCGGCGGCCTCCGTGTGACAAAAATAGGCCGCGGGCACATCCGTTCCCAAAATAACCACCCGAAGGCGGGCGCCAAGTTCGTCCAGCGGAAAAAGGCCACAAAGCGGGTAGGTTATAGCCTTGGGGAGTGGGGCTGGCGACTTCGTCCGCGGACTCGGAATGGCGTGAGACTTTGCGGCGGCCTCTGTGTGCCAAAAATAGGCCCGGCCACAGCGCTAAAAATAACCACCCGAAGGCAGGCGCCAAGTTCATCCAGCGGAAAAAGGCCACAGAAGCGGGTGGGTTATAGCCTTGGCGGGTGTGGCTGGCCAACAAATCCGCGGACTCGGAATGGCGCGAGACTTCTGGCGGCCTCCGTGTTCAAGAATAGGCCGTGGGCACAGCCACGCCCAAAAATAACCGACCAAAGGCAGGCGCCAAGTTCGTCCAGCGGAAAAAGGCCACAAAAATGGGTGGGCTATAGCCTTGGGGGGAGTGGGGCTGGCGACCCGTCCGCCTGACTCGGAATGGCGCGAGATTTTGCGAAGCGGCCTCCGTGTGCCAAAGATAGGCGCGGACACAGCCGCGCCCAAAATAACCGGCCGAAGGCGAGGCCTGGTCGTCCAGCGGAAAAAGGCCACAAAAATGGGTGGGCTATAGCCTTGGGAGGTTAGGGCTGTCCAACCGTCCGCGGACTTGGAATGTGAGACTTTGCGAAGCAGCCTCTGTGCGTTTTAAAATAGGCCTTGGGCACAGCCGCCCAAAATAACCGCCCAAGGCCGGGGCGCCTTAAGTTCGTCCAGCAGCCACAAAAGCGGGTGGGCTATAGCCTTGGGGGTGGGGCTGGCCCGCCGTCCGCCCGGACTCGGAATGGCGTGAGACTTTTTGAGCGGCCTCCTTGTTCCAATAATAGGCCGTGGGCACAGCCTTGCCCAAAAATAACCGCCCGAAGGCCGGGGCGCCAAGTTCGTCCAGCGGAAAATGGCCACAAAAAGGGGTGGGCTATAGCCTTGAGGGGTGGGGCTGGCCGACTTCGTCCGCCTGACTCGGAATGGCGCGAGATTTTGTGGCGGCCTCCGTGTGCCAAAATAGAGCTTGAGCACAGCGCGCAAAAATACCCGCCCAAAGGCGGGGCGCCAAGTTTGTCCAGCGGAAAAAGGCCACAAGCGGGTGGGCTATAGCCTTGGGGGTGGGGCTGGCCAACCGTCCGCGGACTCGGAATGGCGGGACACTGCGGCGGCCTCCATGTGCCAAAAATAGGCGGGCACAGCCGTGCCCAAAAATAACCGCCGAGCCGGGCGCCAAGATTCGTCAGCGGAAAATGGCCACAAAAGCGGGTGGGCTATAGCCAGGGGTGGGGATGGCCAACTTCGTCCGCCGGTCTCGGAATGGCACGAGACTTCTGGCGGCCTCCGTGTGCCAAAAATAGGCAGCGAGGCACAGCCGCGCCAAAAAATAACCTTGAAGGCCGTGGCACCAAGTTCGTCCAGCGGAAAAAGGCCACAAAAACAGGTGGGCTATAGCCTTGGGGGTGGGGCTGGCCAACTTCGTCCGCGGACTCGGAATGGAAGCGAGACTTCACTGGCGGCCTCCGTGTGCCAAAAATAGGCCGCGCCAAAAATAACCACCCGAAGGCGGGCGCAATTTCGTCAGCGGAAAAAGGCCACAAAAGCGGGTGGGCTATAGCCTTGGGGGTGGTGCTGGCCAAAGTCGCCGCGGACTCGGAATGGCGCTTGAGACTTTGCAGCGGTCTCGTGTCAAAAATAAGCCGTAGGCACAGCCGCGCCCAAAAATAACCGCCCGAAGGCGGGCGCCAATCCGTCAGCGGAAAAAGACCACAAAAGCGGGTGGGCTATAGCCTTGGGGGTGGGGCAGGCCAAACCGTCCGCCGGACTCGGAATGGCGCAAGACTTTGCGGCGGCCTCCGTGTGCCAAAAATAGCCGCGGTCATAGCGTGCCAAAATAACCGCCCAGCGGGCGCCAGGTTAATCCAGCGGAAAAAGGCACAACGGGTGGGCTATAGCCTTGGGGGTGGGGCTGGCCAACCGTCCGCGGACTCGGAATGGCGCGAGACTTTGCGGCGGCCTCCGTGTGCCCAAAATTAGGCGTTGCCACAGCCGCGCCCAAAAATAACCGCCCGAAGGCGGGGAGCCAATTCCGTCCAGCGGAAAAAGGCCACAAAGCGGGTGGGCTATAGCCTTGGGGGTGGAGGCTGGCCTCGCCGTCCGCCCCGGACTCGGAATGGCGCGAGACTTTGCGGCGGCCTCCGTGTAAAAATATGCACAGGCACAGCCGTAGCCAAAAATAACCGCCCGAAGGCCAGGCAAGTTCGTCCAGCAGAAAAAGGCCACAAAAGCGGGTGGGCTATAGCCTTAGGGGTGGGGCTGCCACTTTGTCCGCGGACTCGGAATGGCGAGAATTTGCGAGGGGGCCTCCGTGTGCCAAAAATAGTCCAGGCACAGTCGCGCAAAAAATAACCACCCGAAGGCGGGGCACCAAGTTCGTCAGCGGAAAAGGCCACAAAAATGGGTGGGCTATAGCCTTGGGGGGTGGGGCTGGCCAAATTCGTCCGCCGGACTCGGAATGGCGCGAGACTTTGCGAGCGGTCTCCGTGTGCCAAAAATAAGCCGTGGGCACAGCCACGCCCAAAAATAACCGCCCGAAGGCCGGGGCACCAAGTTCGTCCAGCGGACTAAGGCCACAAAAACGGGTGGGCTATGGCAGCAGGGGTGGGGCTGGCCAACTTCGTCCGCGGACTCGGAATGGAGTGAGACTTTCTGGCGGCCTCCGTGTAAAAATAGGCCGTGCCCATAAATAACCGCCCGAAGGCGGGCGCAATTTCGTCCAGCAGAAAAAGGCCACAAAAGCGGGTGGGCGATAGCCTTGGGGTGGTGCTGGTCAAATTCGTCCGCCCGGACTCGGAATGGCGCGAGACTTTGCGGCCCGGTCTCCGTTACCAAATAAGCAGGGGGCACAGCCGCGTCAAAAATAACCGCCGAAGGCCGGGCGCCAAGTTCGTCCAGCAGAAAAAGGCCACAAAAGCGGGTGGGCTATAGCCTTGGGGGTGGGGCTGGCCAAATCCGCCCGGACTCGGAATATGCGAGACTTTGCCAGCGGTCTCCGTGTACCAAAAATAAGCGCGGCCGCAGCGCTCAAAAATAACGGCTTGGCAGGCGCCAGGGTCGTCCAGCGGAAAAAGGCCACAACAACGGGTGGGCTATAGCCTTGGGAAGTGGGGCTGGCAAACTTAAATCCGCCGGACTCGAAATAGCGAGACTGCGGCGGCCTCCGTGTGCCCAAAATAGGCCGTTAGCACAGCGCGCCAAAAATAACCGCCGAAGGCCGGGAGCCAAGTCCGTCCAGCGGAAAAAGACCACAAAAGCGGGTGGGCTATATAGCCTTGGTGGGTGGGGCTGGCCAACTTCGTCCGCCCGGACTCGGAATGGCACGAGACTTTGCGAGGGCCTCCGTGTACCAAAAATAGACGCGGTCACCGCACCAAAAATAACCGCCCGAAGGCCGGGCGCCAAGATTCGTCCAGCATAAAAAGGCCACAAAACCGGGTGGGCTATATCCTTGGGGAGTGGGGCTGGCCAACTTCCTCCGCGGACTCGGAATGGCAAGAGACTTTGCGAGGGCCTCCGTGTGCCAAAAATAGTCCGCAGGCACAGCGCCAAAAATAAGCCAGGCAGGCACAAGTTCGTCCAGCGGAAAAAGGCCACAAAAGCGGGTGGGCTATAGCCATGGGGGTGGGGCTGGCCAACCGTCCGCGGACTCGGAATGGAAGCGAGACTTCTGGCGGCCTCCGTGTACCAAAAATAGGCGCGCCCATAAATAACCGCCGAAGGCCGGGCGTTAAATTTCGTCCAGCAGAAAAAGGCCACAAAAGCGGGTGGGCTATAGCCAGGAGTGGTGCAGGTCAAATTCGTCCGCCGGACTCGGAATGGCGCGAGACTTTGTGGCGGCCTCCGTGTTCCCAAAATAGGCCGTTAGCACAGTGGCGCCCAAAAATAACCGCCCAAAGGCCGGGAGCGAATCCGTCCAGCGGAAAGGCCACAAAAGCGGGTGGTCTATAGCCTTGGGGGTGGGGCTGGCCAACCGTCCGCCGGACTCGGAATGGCGCGAGACTTCACGGCGGCCTCCGTGTGCCAAAAATAGAGCCGGGCACAGCTGGCAGTACCCGAGGCCAGGCGCCAAGTTGTTCCAGCGGAAAAAGGCCACAAAAGCGGGTGGGCTATAGCCTTGGGAGTGGGGCTGGCCAGCCGTCCGCGGACTCGGAATGGCACGAGACTTTGCGAGAGCCTCCGTGTGCCAAAAATAGACGCGGTGGGCACAGCCGCCCAAAAAAAATAAGCCCAGGTCCCAGGGCAAATCCAAAAAGGCCAAAAGCGGGTGGCTATAGCCTTGGGGAGTGCTGGCCAAATCCGCGGACTGGAATGGGCGAACTTGTGAGCGTCTCGTGTGCAAAAATGACCGTTAACAGAAAATGCCGTCCAGCGGAAAAGGCCACAAAAGCGGGTGGGCTATAGCCTTGGGGGTGGGCTGGCCAACTTCGTCGCGGACTCGGAATGGCACGAGACTTTGCGGCAAAAATAGGAAACAGCCGCGACCTCCGTGTGCCAAAAATAGGCCTTGCAACCGCCCAAAAATAAGCCCCGAAAAGGCCCTAACCAAGGCGCAAGTTCGTCAGAAAAAGGCCACAAAAGCGGGTGGGCTATAGCCTTGGGGAGGGCTGGCAGCAAATCCGCCGGACGCGGAATGGGGCGAGACTTTGCGAGTGGACTCCGTGTGCCAAAAATAGGCGCGGGCACAGCCCGTACCCAAAAATAAGCCCGAAGGCCGAGTCCGTCCAGCGGTAAAATGCCACAAAAGCGGGTGGGCTATAGCCTTGGGGGAGGGGCTGGCCAATCCGCGGACTCGGAATGGGAGCCTTTGCGGACCTCCGTGTGCCAAAAATAGGCGAGCACAGCCGCACCCAAAAATAAGCCGAAGGCGCAAGTTCGTCAGCGGAAAAAGGCCACAAAAGCGGGTGGGCTATAGCCTTTGGGGAGTGGCTGGCTGGCTTCGTCCGCGGACTCGGAATGGATAAGACGGCGCCCTCCGTGTGACTGCGGCCGAAGTCCGTGTGCCATTCCGGAAAATGGGTGGCCTATAGCCTTGGGGTGCTCCTCGTGTGCCAAAAATACTTGAGCGTGCGAGGCGCAAAAATAATCCCGAAATCCGTCCCAGCGAAAAAGGCCCAAAATGGGTGGGCTATAGCCTTGGCCGGGGCTGGCAAACGTCGGAAAAATGTGAGGACTGGGCGGCCTCCGTGTGCCAAAAATAGGCCGGGACAGCCGCGCCAAAAATAACCCGAAGGCCGCCAAGTGTCCAGCAAAAAGGCCACAAAAGGGTGGGCTATAGCAGCAGGTGGCTGGCCAACCGTCCCGGACTCGGAATGGGCGAGACTTTGCGGCGCCCTCCGTGTGCCAAAAATAGGGCACAGCCGCGCCCAAAAATAGCCCGAAGGCGAGGCGCCAAGTTCCGTCCAGCGGAAAAAGGCCACAAAAGCGGGTGGGCTATAGCCTTGGGGGTGGGGCTGGCCAACCGTCCGCGGACTCGGAATGGCGAGACTTTGCGGCCTCCGTGTGCCAAAAATAGGCCGGCACAGCGCCCAAAAATAACCGCCGAGGCCGGAGGCGCCAAGACCGTCAGCGGAAAAAGGCCACAAAAGCGGGTGGGCTATAGCCAAAAATTGGGGAGGGCTGGCCCAATTCGTCCCGCCCGGACTCGGAATGGGGACTCGAGCGGCGCCTCCGTGTGCCAAAAATAGGCCGCCAAAAATAGCCCCCGAGCAGGCCCGAAGGGCGTTCCCAAGTTCGTCCAGCAGAAAAAGGCCACAAAAAGCAGGTGCAGGCTATGGCCTTGGGGGAGGGGCTGGCTTCGTCCGCGGACTGCTAAAATGCGGCAAGACTTGCGAGCCAGCGGGCACCCAAAAAATACTGTCGAAAAGCAGTAACCGCTTCGGTCCCGCGGAAGGTCCGTCCCCAAGTTGCGCCATCCGTCCCAAAAAAAGCAACGGGTGGGCTACAGCTATAGCCTTGGGGAGTGGGGCTGGCCAACTTCATCCGCGGACTCGGAATGGCGCGAGACTTTGCAAGCGGCCTCCGTGTGCAAAAATAGGCGCAGGCACAGCAGCGCCAAAAAAAGGCCGGGCGGATTTGGGCCGCATTGAGGGTCCCAGACCGTGCCAGAAGAGACGCGGGCACAGCGCAAAAAGCGGCGTCCAGCGAGAAAAAGGCTATGTGGTCAGCCTTGGGGGCAAGCTGCCATGGACCGTCCGCCTCGAATGGCGCTGACTTTGCGGCCCGGACAGTGCGAGCAACCTCCCCAAAAATCGGCCAAGGATTAGCCTCAGGCCACAAAAGCAGAGGTGGGCTATACAGCTCAAGGCACCTACAAAGGCGGCGCGAAAAGTTCGTCCGGAAAAAAAGGCCTAACAAGGTGGGCTATAGCCTTGGGAGGGGGCTGGCCAACTTCGTCCGCGGACTTTCGGAATGGCGCGAGACTTGCACCCTCCATCTCCTGCCAAAATAAGCGGGTGGGCTACATTAGGCCCTTGGGCACACGCGGACAAAAAAGCTGCCGCCTGAAAGGCCGGAACAAGAGCAGACCGTCCAGCGGAAAAAGGCCACAAAAATGGCTATAGCCTTGGGAGGGCTGGCCAACTTCATCCGCCCGGACTCGGAATGGTGGCACGAAGACTTGCGGCGCCCTCCGTGTTGCCAAAAAAAACCCGCGAGCCGGGCGCCAAGACCGTCCAGCGGAAAAAGGCCACAAAACAGGTGGGCTATGGCCTTGGGAGGGCTGGAGCCGTCCGCGGACTCGGAATGGGCGAGCGCTGCGAGCCACCTCCGTGTGCCAAAATAGGCAGGCGCCCAAAATAAGAAGGCCAGGCGCCCGTTCGTCAGCAAAAAAAAAACGGGTGGGCTATAGCCTTGGGTGGGGCTGGCCAGCATCCGCCGGACTCGGAATGGCGGAGACATGGCGGCCTCCGTGTGCCAAAAACAAACCCCAGAGCAAGCGCGCCAAAAATAACCATCCGAAGGCCGGGCGCCCCAGCGGAAAAAGCTGCCACAAAGCGGGTGGGCTATAGCCTTGGGGGGAGGGCTGGCCAACTGTCCCCATGGACTCGAATGGCGCGAGACCTTTGCGAGCGCCCTCCGTGTGCCAAAAATAGGCCGCACCCAGGCCCGAAGGCCGGGCGCAAGTTCGTCCGCGCCCAAAAAGCGGTGGATATAAGCGGCCATCTTCAATCCCGGACTCACGGCGAGAGTCCGTGTGCCAAAGAGGCGCGAACAATAAATCAAAAATCTTCGCCCTTAAAAAGTTCGAAACCGTCCGCCGCAAAGGTGGGCTATAGCTTGGGGGGCTGGCCAAATCGCCCGGACTCGGAATGGGGGGCGAGACTTTCGGTCCAAAAATGAACCGCGAGTCGGAATCGAAATAATAGGAGCAAAAATAACCGATCCGGAGTATGGGATCGTCAGCGGAAAAAGGCCACAAAAACCTATGGCAGCCAGGGGTGAGGGCTGGCCGAGACTTTCAAAGACCGCCTCTGTGTGCAAAATAAGCCGCGAGCACAGCGCGCCCAAAAATATCTACAAAGGCGCCAAGGTGCAGCGAGAAAAAGGCCGGGGCTATAGCCTTGGGGGAGGGCTGGCCTAAACGGACTCGGAATGGGGCGGCAAAGGGCACTGTAACCCTCAAATGGCCAAGCTCCATTATTAAAAATAGGCGCAACCCCATCCCGTCTGAGTTCGTCACGCCCATGCAAAAGCCGCCCGAAAGCCTAGCAGGTGGGCTATAGCCTTGGCCTTCATCCGCGGACTCGGATGGGGCTGGCCAACCGAGACTCGGAATAGACGCGAGCTGCGGGCGCCCAAATAAGCCTCAGAAGTGCCATAAAAAAGTTGTCACTTGTAGCCATTGCCCAAAAATAAGCCCCGAACAAAAATTCCCATGGAGGCTGCTTGTGGGGAGAGGCCTGCTTAACACAAACCGTCGGACTCGGAATGGGAATGACTTTCTGGCAACCTCATTGACACCGCGTAGTTCGCGCCCAAAATAAGCCAGGCAGCGTAAGTTAAGCAAAAATGAGCCCCGGTCCGCAGTTGCTGTGGGCTATAGCCTTCAGAGGAGGGCGCCTAACTAACCGTGCCCGGACTCGGAATGGGGCCGAGACTTTAGTGGACTCCGTGTGCCAAAAATAGGCCGGGCACAGCGTACCAAAAATAAGCCCCGAAAGTCCCGTCCCAAGTTAAATCACGCCGTAAAAATGCTTTTAAAGTGGTGACTGTGGGGAGGTGCTGGCTTAACTCCACCGTCCGCAATCAACGGACTCGGAATGGCGAGACCTTTGCGGCCTCAAGTATGAATAGGCACACTGTGAGCTGGCTTAAATGTCACAGACCATAGGCAGTCGTCGTCCCTACAAGTTATTCAGCTGTCACGCCGAAAAATCGCGCAAAAGCGGGTGGACTATGGCGCTGAGAGGCTGGCCAACTTCGTCCGCGGACTGAATGAGATAAGAATAAGCGGCGCCCTCCGGGCCAAAGAGGCTGCGTGCTCGCGCCAAAAATAAACCCCGAAAGTGCCGTCCCCAAGTTCGATCACTTACATTAATCATAAATTCCCATGAAAGGCGAGGGACGGAATCAGAGCGGGCACGCAGTAGTGTACCAAAATAGCGTCTTCTGACAGCCCAAAATAAGTCCGAATCCCCCAATTTATTCGTCCAGTCCGCCCGCAAAAATGCCCGGGTGGAGGCTATAGCCTTGGGGAAATCAGGACTCGGAATGGGGGGAGCACCCTCCGTGCCAAAAATACCTGGCGTGACTGCTTAGGCCAGGCACCTTGCGCCCGCATCCAGAAGAAGGTCCCGTCCCCAAGCCCTTGTAAAAATGCAAAAAACAGGTGGGCTATAGCCTTCGTCCGCGGACTCGGAATGGCAAGAATTTGCAGCCCTCCAAGCCAAAAATAGGCCGCAGGGACAGCCCACCCAAGAAATAAGCCCCGAAGGTCCGTCCCCAAGTTAGAATCCGCCGCAAAAATGCCCAAAAAAGCGAGGGTGGGCTATAGTCTTGGGGGAGGCTGGCCAACTTCTCGTCCGCCGGACAGTTGGGGCGAGACTTTGCTGGCGCCCTCCGTTATGCCAAAAATCTAGGCGCGAGCTGCAAGACAGCCCCCAAAAAAAGCTAACCCCGCAGTCCCGTCCCAAGCTCGTCGAGCTTATGAAATGCAAAAATACCCAAAAAGCGGGTGGGCTATGGCCTTGGGAGGGGCTGGATTCATCCGCCCCGGACTCGGAATGGGTGAGACTTTCTGCGAGAGCACCCTCCGTGTGCCAAAATGAGGCCTTGGCCCAGCACAGCGACCAAAATAAACCCCGAGAAGGTCCCGTTCCCAAGTTCGTCCGCAAATGCCCAAGCGGGTGGGCTATGGCAGGGGAGGGGCCAACCCAAATCCGCGGACTCCGGAATGGAGGCGTTTCGGCGCCCTCCATGTAAGAAATAGACACGCCCGGCTGCGGGCCAGCATGCGCGCGCCAAAGAAATAAGCCCAGGAAGGTCCGTCCCCCATTGATTAAAGTCCGCCCACGCAAAATGCCCAAAAAAGCGGGTGAGGCTATGCTGCCTTCAGAGAGGCTGGCCAGCTAAATCCGCGGACTCGGAATGGGGCGAGACTTTCTGAGCGCCCTCCATGTTCAAAATAGCTGCGGGCACAGCCTGAGCGCCCAAAAATAGCCCCCCGAAGTCCACGTCCCCAAGTCAAATCTTCGTCATCCGCCGTAAAAATGCCCAAAAAGCAGGTGGGCTATATCTGCAGCGGGAGGAGGCTGGCTCCAAACCTAAATCCGCACTTGGAATGGGGCGAGACTGCGGCGCCCTGCCGTGTGCAAATAGACATGGCCGTGCAAAAATAAGACCCAGAAGGTCCGTCCCCAAGTTCGTCCATGCAAAATGCCCAAAAGCGGGTGGGCTATAGCCTTGGGGAGGGGGCTGGCAGCCAAGTCCGCGGACTCGGAATGAGGCGAGACTGCGGCGAATGGCTAAGTGCATTACACTTCATCTTGAAGAGTCTCCGTCCCTGAGGTCGCGAGCAGTTGTTTGCAATAGCGAGGCTCGGAATGGGCCATTCCGTGTGCCAAAATAGGAGCGGACAGCCGCGCCAAAAATAAGCCCCGAGTCCGTCCCCAAGTTCGTCACGCCGCCATAAAATCTTCCCCAAGCAGGTGGGCTATACCTCTGTGCTTGCTTGGGGAGGGGGCTGGCCCAACCGACCGTCCGCATTTGGACTTGAATAGGCGTGAGTTTGCGGCGCCCTCCGTGTGCGTGGGCTTTAGACGTCGCCGCGTACACCCAAAAATAAGCCCCGAAGGTCCGTCCCCAAGTTCGTCCGCCGCAAAAATGCCCAATGGGTGGGCTATAGCTTGGGAGGCTGGCCACCGTCCGCCCGGTTTCGGAATGGCGAGACTGCGGCGGCCTCCGTGTGCCAAAAATAGACGCGGACACAGCCATGAAGCATCCGCGCCCCGCATCACCGGAAGGTCCCGTCCCAAGTTTCGTCCGCCGCAAAAATGTGCCAGCGCTATAGCTATAACGAGGAAAGGGAGGTGCTGGCCAATCGCCCGGACTCGAATGGGGCGAGACTTTAAAGGCGGCCTCCGTGTGCCCAAAATAGGCCATGACATCCGCGCGCCCAAAATAAGCCCCGCAGGTCCCGTCCCCAAGTTAATCCAGCGCAAAAAATGCCCCAAAAAACGGGTGGGCTATAGCAGCAGGAGGGCGGGGCTGTGGCCAATTCCGTCCGCACCAGACAGATGAGGCGACTGCGAATAGCCTCCGTGTGCCAAAAATAGACCGCGGACACTGCAGCGCACAAAAATAAGCCCCAGAAGGTCCCAGTCCCAAGTTCGGCCCATATGCAAAAAGGTCAGCCACTTCCGCGGACTCAGATGGGACGAGACTTGCGGCGCCTCCATGTGCAAAAATATCAGCTGCGGGCACAGCCACACCAACAATAAGCCCCGAAGGTCCGTCCCAGATTCGTCCGCCGCCAAAATGCCAGCGGGTTTGAAGAGGGCTGTAGCAAATCGCGCCGGAGTTCGGAATGGGGCGAACTTTGCGAAGTGCCCTCTATAAAAATAGGCCTTGAGCAGGCTGCAGCCGTACCCAAAAAATAAGCCCCGAGTCCGTCCCCTGAGTTTCGCATAATGCCCAAAAAAGCGGGTGGGCAATAGCCTTGGGAGGGCTATTAACTAATCACCGGTTCGGAATGAGGGCGAGACTTTACGGCGGCCTCCGTGTTCCAAAAATAGGCTGACAGCAGTACCTAAAATAGCCCCCTGATTCCGTCCCCAGTTTCCGCAATGCCCTGGGCTATAGCCTGCTTAGGAGGGCTGGCGTAACCGTCCGCGGACAGAATGATGTTTCACGAGACTTTCCCAGTCTCCGTCTGTCTTCCAAAATGAGGCTGCGGGAACAGCCGTGCCCAGAAATAAAGCCCCAAAGTCCCGTCCCCATGTTCGTCCGCCCAAAAAATGCCCAAAAGCGGGTGGGCTATGGCGCCTTGCCAGGGGAGGGCTGGTAACAAATCCGCCACGGACTGGAATGGGCGAGACTTTCTGGCGGCCCTCCGTGTGAGGCACAACCCAAAAAATAAGATCCCCGAGGTCCAATACGCCCAAAGTTGAATCTCTCTTGAATGTGCAAAAAAGCGGGTGGGCTATATCCTGTCAGAGGAGAGGGGCTCCGGCACTTCGTCCCGGACCGGAATGGGCCGAAAGACTTTGGCAGCCCTCCGTGTGCCATTACAAGCAGAGCTTTGGGGCTTCGTACCCAGCCAGAAGGTCCGATCCCAAGTTAATCCGCCCAAAAATGCCCAAAGCGAGGTGGGCCCTGTAACAGGGGTAGGTCTGGCCAGCCGCCAACTTCGTCGCAGACTGGATGGGGCGAGACTGCGGCGGCATCAAGTGTTCTTAAAATACCTGGGCTGAGCGCGAAATAAACCCCGATGGTCCCGTCCCCAGTTTCATTCGCCGCGATGGAAATCCCAAAGCGGATGGGCTACTCAGCCTTGGGGAGGGCTGGCCGACCGTCATGGACTCCGGAGATGGGCGAGACTGCTGCAGCCTCCATCCAAACAATGGCGCGAGACAGCCGCTTAAGCCAAGCCCCCAGAAAGATCTGATCCGTCCCAAAGTTTGTCATATAAAGAAATGTGCAAAAGCAGGTGGGCTATAGCCTGCTCCCGCCGTCGCGGACTCGGAATGAGGCGAGACTAGCGAACCTCTTCTCTGTGCCATCGTGTGAGGCCGGCCTTCAGCGCGCAGGTCCAGGTCCCCAAGTTTGTCCATTGCAAAAATGTTGCACATGTAGGTAAGCCTTGTAGAGACGGGCTGGCCCACTTCATCCGCCCGGACTCGGAATGGGCGAGACTTCTGAGCGCCTCCATGTGCACCAAGAAATGGCCAGCTACCCTGCTGATGCCCAAAAAGCCCCCAGAAGAGTCCGTCCCAAAGTTACGTCCGCAGCTTGAAAATGCCCAAAACGGGTGGGCTTCTGTAGCTACAAATCGCGGACTCGTGGCGAGACTTGCAAAAACCTCCATGCCAAAAATAGAGCGTGGCATTTAGCCCAGCGCCAAAAAATAAACCCGAAGGTGTCATCCCCTTGTAAGAAATATGGAAAAACAGTGGGGCTATATCCTTGAGAGAGAGGGCTGGCCAACTTCGTCCGCGGTTCAAATGGCGAGACTTCATTGACCTCAGTTTGCCACATAATGACCGCAGCGCGGACTGCTTAAAACATTCCGCCCAAGAAAAGTCCCGTCCCCCAGCAAAGTTCTCCATGTGCAAAATGACCCCAAAAATGGGTGGGCTGGCCTTGCGGGGAGGGGGCTGGCCAACCGTCAGACTGAATAAGTAGAGACTTACAAATTTACCCTCTGTGTGCGCAAAAGAGACTCACCCGGGCACAGTCCTTCAAAAAGCCCCGTCAGATCCGTCCCCAATTAAATCTGCAATACCCATACAGGTAGGCTCTACTATGGAGAGAGGCAACAACAATCACTGACTTGAATGGAGCAAGACTTCAAAGCGCTATCATTGTAAAATAGGCTTTAGACATAGCCGTGTACCAAAAAGCAGAATCTACGAAGGTCCCGTCCCCAAGAATTCGTCCAGCGTGAAATGCCCAAGCTGGTGGGCTATAGCCTTGACTGGCAAATCGCGGACTCGGAATGATGCAGCGCCTGTGTCCGCATGAAGCCAGCGAGTTACACAGCCTTCACGTAACCCGAGTCCCGTCTGATTATGTGCAAAATGCCGCGGGTGACTATAGCGCCAGAGGTGCGGGCTAACTCCGCCATCCGCGGACTGAATAGGGCGAGACTTTGAAACGCCATTATCCGTGTACCAAAAATAGGCGTACAGCCGTACCAAAATAACCCGAAAGTCGTCCCAAAGTTCGTCCCATGCTTAAATGCCATGAGGTGGGCTATAGCGCTTGAGGAGGGCTGGCGGCAAATCCGTCCTTCGGACTCGGAATGGCAGCGAGACTTGAGCGCAACCTCCATATGCCTTGCCAAAAATGAGCCGCCGGGCACAGCGCGCCAAAATAAGCCCAGGTCCGTCCCAAGTCTGGTTACTTGGTCGCGCAAAATGTGCAAAAAAGCAGGTGGAGCTATATCCTTGGGGGAGGGCTGGCAACTTTCTAAATCCGCCGGACTGGAATAGGCAGAGACTGCAGCCCGGCCTCAGTTTGCCAAAAATAGGCAGGCGGCTTGGGCACAACGCGCCAAACATTCCCAGGGGTCCGTCCCCAAGTTCTTCCGCCATGAAAATGCACTAGCGAAATGGGTGGGCTATGCCTGCCAGGAGGAGGCTGCCAACTTAAATCCGCCAAATCGGACTACGGAATCAGAGTGAACTGCAGTGCCTGCCCTCTGTGTGCCAATACAAAAAGGCTGCGGGCACAAGTCGCGCCCAAAAATAAGCCCCAAAGAGTCCCGTCCCAAAGTTCAAATCCGCCGCCAAAAATGGCCCAAAAAGCTCGGGTGGGCTATAGCCTTAGGGAGGAGCTGGCACCAAACTTAAATCCACGTCCCGCCTGACTTGAATGCGACCGGCAGACTTTAAAGCGCCCTCCGTCATCAAAAATGAGCTTTGGACATAGCCCGTACCCAAAAATAAGATCTCGCGAAGGTCCCGTCCCCAGTTCGTCACTTACTTAAAAATACCCAAAAGCGGGTGGGCTGTGGCTTGAGGAGGAAGGGCTGAAAGCAACTCTGTCCGCCGGACTCGGAATGGGGCGAGACTTTCACCCGGCGCCCTCTGTATCCCAAAAAAGACGCCGGGCACAAGCCCGCCCAAAAATAAGCCTCAAATGTCCACGTCTAATTTACCAAGTTCGTCATGAAAATGCCAAGCTTTGGGTGGGCTATAGCCTTGCTTAAGGGGTGAGGGCTGCTCTGATCCGCGGACTCGGAATGGGGCGAGACTGCGGCGGCATCTGTGTGCCAAAAATAGGCCGTGGGCAGAGCTTCGCAGCTTAAAAATGCGCTTGATGGTCCCGTCCCAAGTGTTAAAAGTCTGCCCGCTTGCAATACTAAGCGGGAGGCTACTCGTGTAGCAGGGGAGGGCTGGCCAACTAATCCGCGGAACAACTGGATGGGCGAGACTTTGGCCCAGAAGCGCTGTGTATTGCCAAAATAGGCTTTGGACATAGCCGTGCCAAAAAAATAAGATCTGAAGAGTCCGTCCCCAAGTTCGTCGAAAATCCCAAGCAGGTGGGCTGTTAGCCTGCTAGGGGAGGGCTGGCTTTCAACTGAAATCCGCCGGACTCAGGAAACCAGGTGAGACATTCGACGCTCCTCAAATGTTGCCAAAATAGGCCGCCCGACACAGCCGCGCCCAAAAAATAAGCCCCAGAGGTCCGTCCCAAGTTCTTCCGCGAAAATTTACAAAACTTGGGTGGAGCTGCTTGGGGGAGGCTGGGCTAGCCCGTCTATCGCGGACTCGAATGGGGCGAGACTTTGCGGCCTCACGCCTCCATGTAAAAAATAAGGCATGAGGACTGGCAACTTAAAAAATAACTTGAGTCCGTCCCTAAGTTTATCCCTTAGCAAAAATGTGCAAAAAGCTGTAGGTGGGCTGTAAGAGGCGGAAGCCCTTCGTCCGCCCGGACTCGGAATGAGGCGAGACTGCATAACGCCTCCGTGTGGCGCGCGAAAAATAGACCGCGGACACACCTTCCGCGCCCAAAATAAGCCCCGAAGGTCCCAGTCCCAAAGTAAACGTCACTTTTAGCGAAAATGCCCAAAAGCGGGTGGGCTATAGCAGGAGGCCTGGCCAACGTCGTCCGCCGGACTCGGAATGGGGCGAGACTTTGCTTGCGCCCTTGTGTGCCAAAAATAGGCCGCGGGCACAGCCGCGCTTAAAAATAAGCCCGAAGGTCCGTCCCCAAGTTAGTCACCCAAACATGGCCCTTGTCATGGGAGGCTATAGCCAGCAGGGAGGGGGCTGGCCAGCTTCGTCCGTCCGGACTCGGAATGGGGCGAGACTTTGTGGCCAGCCAATATTCCGTGTGCCAAAAATAGTACAGCATTTCTGTGGCAAAAATAAGCCACGAAGTCCCGTCCACAAGTTCATCCGCCCAAAAAATGCCCATCTTGAAAATGGGTGGGCTATAGCCTTAGGAGGGCTGTGTGGTCGCCGGACTAGGGATGGCGAGAGACTACAAGCCGAGCGGCACCGTGTGCCACAAAATAGACCTTTGATGCCACACCCAAAAATAAGCCCCAGGTCCGTCCCAAGTTCGTCAGCAAATACGAAAAATGGGTGGGCTATAGCACTTACAGAGGCTGGCCAAGCTTCAGACTCATGGACTCCAGCCAGTTCAGAGGCGAGACTTTGTGACGCCCTCCATGTGCAAAAAATAGGCGGTTTGTTTGCGCCCTGTCAAGCCCTCAAGGTCCGTACAAGTTGTCCGCGAAAATGCCCCGAAAAGCGGGTGGTATTATAACTCGTAAGAGGAGGCTATTGACAGTCACTTTGGGCTTAAATGGGAGCAAGACTTTACTGGCTGACCTTCGTGTACCAAAAATAGGCGCAGGCACAGCCGCGCCCAAAAATAAGCCCCGAAGGTCTCGTCCCAGTTCGTAATAAAAATGCCCAAGCTCACGGGTGGGCTATAGCCTTGGGAAGGGCATGAGTTCGTCGCCCGGACTCGGAATGGGGTGAGACTTCAGCAAAGCCCTCCGTGTGTAAAAATGAGCCGCATGGCATAGCAGCAAGTCCTGCCCCCAAGTTAAATCCGCGGACTCGGAATGGGCAAGATTTGTGAGCGCCCTCCGTGTGCCAAAACTAGGCAGCTTGCACAGCTAATGCCCAATAAGTGCCGAAGGTCAATCTGAATTCGTCACCGCAAAAATGCACAAAAACGGGTGAGCTTGTCCTTGGAGGAAGGGCTGGCCAAGTGCCCAAATCCAAATCTGGATGGACTCGGAATGGGGCGAGACTTCTGCGGCGCCCACGCTGTGTGCCAAAAATGAGCGGGCACACCCCAAGTCCCATCCCCAAGTTCGTCCGCTGCAAAAATGCTAAAGCCAAAAATGGTGGGCTATAGCCTTGAGGGAGGGCTGGCCAAGTTCCCGCTTGGACTTTTTAGTTCGGAATGGGCGACACTTTACCCAAGTGCCCTGTATTATTACTTGCCAAAAATAGGCCAGGCACCAACCGGCACAGCCAAAGAAATAAGTGCCGTCAAATCCACAAGTTCGTCCGCTGCAAAATGCCCAAAAACAGTGGGCATTATATGGCGGGGAGAGGGCAGGCCAGTTCGTCACCCGGACTTCGGAATGGGGCCGATACTGCGGCGCCCTCCCGTGTGCCAAAAGTAGGCATGAGCGCCAGGCGCTCAAAAGCCAGCTCGAAGTTCAGTCCCCAAGTTCGTCTGCCATAAAAATACCCGAAAAAATGGGTGGGGCTATAGCCTTGTAGGGGAGGGGCTGGCCTCAAATCCAGTCCGCGGACCTGGGGGAGTGGGACTTTGCGGCGCCCTCCAGTGGCAAAAATAGACGCGGTCACATGGCAAAAATAAGCCCCGAGAAAGAGGTCCGTCCCAGTTAAAGTTCAATCGCACTACATAAAAATGCCCAAAAAAATGGGTGAGCTATAGCCAGCAGGGGAAGGGCTCAACCAATCGTCCACCGGACTCGGAATGGGACCGAGACTTTGCGAGCACCCTCCGTGTGCCAAACATATTCGGGCCTATCTCATACTTCGCACCCAAAAAAACCCCGAGTCCGTCCCCAAGTTCGTCCGGCAAAAATATGCCCAAAAAAGCGGGTAGGCTATAGCCTTGGGGAGGGGCTGGCCAGCTTTTCGTCCGCCCGGACTGAATGGAGGCCAAGGCTTTGCGGCGCCCTCCGTGTGCCAAAAATAGGCTCGGACACAGCGCAAATAGCTAGCCCACGAGGTCCACATCCCCAAGTAAATGACAGAGCATAAAAATGCCCAAAAAAGCAGGTGGGCTATAGCCTTGGGGAGGGGCTGGCCAACCGTGCAGTCCTGGGGACTCAGATGGGAGGCAAGACTTTGTGAGCACCTTCCTTACCAAACATAGGCGTGGCCTTGGCCCAGCTGCGCCAAATCATGTTTGAAAAGTCCAGTCCAATCCCAAAGTAATCATATAAAGTGCCCAAAAAAGCGGGTGGGCTATAGCCTTTGAGGGAAGGCAGAGTTCATAAAACAAATCCTGATAACGGACCGGACTCGGAATGGGCGATACTGCACGAGCGCCCTCCGATGTGCAAAAATAGAGCCGCAGAGCAGAGCCGCGCTTTAAAATGTCGCTCAAAGAGTCCGTCCCCAAGTTTAAATCCGCTTGCATATAAAAATGCCCAAAAAGCGGGTGGGCTATAGCGCTTGGGGAGGGCTAGCTATAAAATCCATAAACTCAGAGAATGGGCGACACTTTGTGGTGCCACCCTCAAACAACGTGTGCCAAAAATAGACGGCTGGACTGTGTTTAAGCCGTGCCAAAAAAAGTGCCAATCGTCCCGAGTTCGTCAGCCATAATACCCCAAAAAAAATGGGTGGGCTATAGCCTTGAGTGGGAGGGCTGGCAAGTTCGTACACCCAGCTCGGCTCAATAGGCGGGACTTCACGAGCGCCCTCCCAAGGCTGCAAAAATGGAAGTGTGGGCACAGAGGTGCCCAAAAATAAAGCTCGCGCCTGATTGAAGTGATCCCAGTCCCAAGATGCCCAAAATGCAAAAAAATGGGTGTGAGGCTATAGACTTGGGAGGAGGGCTGGCCAGATGTCTAAATCCATCACTTGGACTCGGAATGGGGCGAACTTTGCATGAGTGCCTTAAGTATTATGTAAAAATAGGCCTTGGGCACAGCAAGCACAAAAATAAGCACCGAAGGTCCGATCCCCAATTAAATCGTCCGCAAAATGCCCATAATAATAATGCTGTATGCAGATTGGTCTACCTGTACTTAGAGAGGGGAGCTAGCCTGGGTCGTCCGCCGGACTCGAATGGCGAGACTTTGGCGCCTCCGTGCCATGGGCCGCGGGGCACAGCTGCACAAAAATCGCCCAGTCCCGTCTAGGATTCGTCGCAAAATGCCCAACGGGTGGGCTATAGCCTTGGGGGAAGAGGCTGCCAACTTCGTCGCCGGACCGGAATGAGGCGATACTTTAGCGCCCTCAGTGTGCCAAAAATAAGCAGCAGGCACAATCGCGCCCAAATATCCTTGAAGGTCCGTCCCCAAGATTAAATCCGCCCGCAAAAATGCAAAAAAGCAGCGGGCTAAGCCTTGGTGGCTGGCCCGACACCCGGACTCGGAATAGAGGCGGGAACTTTAAAGTGCCTCCGTGTGGCAAAAATGGGCTACAGGCCGCGCTCCCAAATGTCCCGAAGGTCCGTCCCCAAGGTGCGATCTGCCCGCCGTCACCAGTGAGCCAGGCTGCTAAGCAGGGGAGAAGTACCCAGCCCCTACTCCGCGAAGACTCGGAATGGGGTGAGACTTTGCGGCGCCCTCGTGTCTCAAAAATGAGCCTGGACTGCTTGGCGTAAAATAAGCTTGAGGTCCCGTCCTCAAGTTTGTCCGCCACTGAAAATGCCCAAGAAACGAGTGGGCCTATAGCCTTGGGGGAAGCTCAGCCTTCATCCGCGGACCAGATAGGCGAGACTTGCAAACACCCTCCGTGTGCCAAAAATGAGCCACAGGCATGATAACAATAACCACAGTCCGTCCCCGTCCGCCGCGAAAATGCCCAAGCAGGTGGAGCTATAGCAGAGAACAGCCTTCGTCACCGGACTGAGAATAGGCGAGGTGAGCCTCCGTGCTAAAAATAGGCATGAGGCACAGCCGCGCCAAAAATAAGCCAACGAAGATTTACGTCCCAAGTGCGTCCGCGCAAAATGGCCAAGAAGCGGGTGGGCTATAGCCTTGGGGAGGAGGAATGGCCTTCAAATCCTTCAGGACTGGAATGAGGGCGAGACTTTGCGAGCGCCCTCCGTTAATGCCAAAAATAGACAGCGGGCACTGACGCGCAAAAATAAGCCCAGTCCGTCCCCAGTTGCGTCCGCCTTAATGCCCGAAAAAAACAGGTGAGCTGGCCTTGGGGAGAGGCTGGCCTTAGATCACTGGACGAATGGAGCAAGAACTTTGCGGCGCCCTCCGTGTGCCAAAAATAGGCAGCGTGCTGGTCGTGCCAAAAACCAAACCCCGGTCCGTCCCTAAGTTCGTCCGCTTGTAAATGACCAAAAGCGGGTGAAGCTATAGCCTTGGGGGAGGAGCTGTGGCTGCGTCCGCGGACTCCGGAATGCGGCCGAACATTTCAGCCCTCCATTACACCGAAAATAAGGCCATAGGCAGAGCAGCAGCCCAAAATAATCCCGAAGAGTCCGTCCCCAAGTTGATCCATGTGCCCAAAAAGCGGGTGAGGCGACATGCCCAGGAGGAGGCTCATAACGTCCGCCCGGGCTCGGAGCAGGCGAGGCTACGACGCCCTCCGTGTGCCGAAAATAGGCCGTAGGCACATGCCCAATAAGCCCCTGGTCCCGTCCCCAAGTTCGTCCGCCTTAAAAATGCCCAGCAGGTGGCGTGGCCACCCAGGAGGAGGAGCTGCCACTCGTCACCCGGGCTCGGAGACGGGGCGAGACTTTGCGGCGCCCTCAGTGTCACCCAAAGCCGGCCGTGGGCACAGCCCCGCGCCCAAAGTAAGCCCCTGAGTCCCGTCCCCGTCCCGCCGCAAGCTACCCCAGCGGGTGGGCACGCGCCCAGGGGGAGAGGTTAGTAACATTAAATCCTTGCGGACTCAGGATACAGTGGTGCTGAAGTGCCCTCCGTGTGCCAAAAATAGGCTGCGGGCACAGCGCGCAAAAATAAGCAAAAGTCCCGTCCAGGAGTTGTGCGTGCCAACGGGTGGAAGCTATAGCAGCAGGGGAGGGCTGGCCAACCCGATCATGGACCGGAATGAAGCGTCACTTTCTGAAACTCAGTACCAAAAATGAGCAGCAGGCACATGCAGCAGCTAAACCAGCGAAGGTCCGTCTGGTCAAATCGCCGACAAAATGCCCAGCGGAACAGACAGCCATAGCAGCAGGGGAGAAGGGGCTGGCCTTCGTCCCGGACTTGGAATGAAAGCGCAGACTTTTTCGCGGCTCTCTTTGTGCAAAAACCAGGCATGAGCACAGCCGTGCTATTGGCCAGATCCAGTCCCCATGTTCGTCCCGCAAAAATGCCCAAAAAAGCGGGTGGGCTGTAGCCTTAGGGGGAGGGGCTGTGCTCGTCGCGGACTGGAATGAGCGATGCTTTCACAGCGCCCTCCGTGTACCAAAGCCGACCTTGAGGCACAGTGCGCCCAAATAAGCCCGAGGTCCCGTCCCACAGTTCGTCCACCACCAAAAGCAGGCGGAGGGCTAAGCAGAGGTGGCTACAACCGACTTCAAATCCACCCGAGACTGGAATAGGAGCGAGACTTTTGAGTGCCCTCCGTGTGGCAAAAATAGGCCCACGGTCACCGAGCGCGCAAAGTAATCCCAGAAAGGTCCAATCTGATTATCCAACGCGAAATGCCCGAAAAATGGGTGGGCTACTGCTTGAGGAGGGGCTGGCCACTCGTCCATGACTCGGAATGGGGTGAGGCACAAAGCATGCCTCCGTGTGCAAAAATGAGCAGCAGGCACATGCTTTTAAATAAACCGAAGGTCCGTCCCAAGTTACGTCACATGTAAACCCAGCGGTGGGCTATAGCCTTCGGAGACCAGGCTGTATGCTTCGTCCATGGACTGGAATGGGCGGAACGCTAAGGCTTCCCTCAATGCGTAAAAATAGGCCGCTTGAACTGCTTTGCGCCCAAATAATACCCGGTCCGTCTAAATTAATCATACATAAAAATACCCAAAAACGGTGAGCAACGCCTTGGGGAGAACAGCCCAGCAATCCATGGACTGGAATGAGGCGAGACTTTACGGAAACCTCATGCTAAAAAAATAAGCCCGGTCACAGCAGCGCTTAAATCGCTCATGAGAGTTACGTCCCAGTGCGTCCGCGCCAAAAATGGCGGCTTGGTGGGCTATAGCCTTAGGGACGAGGGCTGGCCAACCGTCCGCGGACTCGGAATGGCGAGCGCTGAAGCAGCCCTCCGTCAAAATAGGCCACGAACTGCAGCCAGCTTAAATAAGCCCCGAGAAGGTCCAGTCTGAAGTTGATCGCCCTTGAAAATGCCCCGAAAGCGGTGAGCTATGGCATGGGGGAGGGGCTGGCTAACAAATGTTTGGAGTGGGAATAGGGCGAGACTTCAAAGGCATATCGTCAACAAAAAATAGGCAGGCACAGTGTTTAAAAAATAAACCCAGTCCCGTCCCTAAGTTCGTCCACCGCAAAAAAATATTAGCCCGGTGGCTATAGCCTTGGGAGGAGCTGTAGCCGTCGCCCGGTTCGGAATGGGAAGTAAGACACCCCAGCCCTCGTGCACGAAAATAGGCTATGACGGCGCGCCAAAATAATCCCCGAGGTCAATCTGAGATTCGTCGCATAAAAATGCCCAAAAGCGGTGGCGATAGCAGGAGGAGAGAGACTCCTTCGCAAAATCTTCGGGCTCGGGCAGGCGAGACTTCTGACACGCCTCAAGTGTGCCGAAAAGCAGAGCGATAGGCACAGCCGCACCCAAAAATAAGCACAAAAGTCCAGTCAGAGATTAAATCCATGCAAAGAAATGCCCAAAAAAACGGGTGGGCTATGTACCAGAGGAGGAGCTGGCCAACAAATCCAGCCAGGACTGAATGAGGCGTGCTACGCGGCGCCCTCAGCTGTAAAAATAGGCGCGTTTCAGCAACTAAAATAAGCAGTGCGATAGGATTAAGTCAGCATTAAAAATGCCAGCGAACATTATAGCCTTCAGGGGAGAAGGCTGGCCAACTTCGTCCCGGACTTGGAATGGGCGAGGCACTGCAGCGCTCTCTTTGTGCCAAAAACCGTGTGGCGCATGAGTGCCCGATAAGCCCCGAAGATCCAGTCCCATGTTAGTCACGCAAAATGCCCAAAAAAGCGGGTGGGCTATAGCCTTGGGGAGGGGCTGTGCTTCGTCCACCCAGTTTCCGGAATAGGGCGGCTACGGCGCCCTCCATTGCCCAAATAGACGCAGGCACAGTCAGCACCAGCCAAATAAGCTTAGTCCCGTCCCAAATTGATCCGCCGCCATGGGCGGAGCTGGCGCTGGGAGTGGCCTGGCGACTTAAATCACTTGGACTCGGAATGGCGAACTTTTGGTACCCTCCATTCATGGCAAAATGACCACCCAGTGCGGCCTTTCGCCCAAAATAAATTCCCGTCCCCAAGGTCGTCCATAGCAAAAAATGCCCCGAAAAACAGGTGAGCTATAGCCTTGGGAGGGGCTGGCCAACTTTAAATCCGCTGGACTGAGAATGGGCGAGACTGGGCGCCCTCCGTGCAAAAATAGGCAGAAGGCACAGTATAACCCAAAAATAAGCCCCAGAGAGAAGGTCCCGTCCCCTAAGTTAAGTCCGCCCATGAAAATGACGAAAACGGGTGAGCTATAGCCTTGGGAGGGCTGGCCAGCAATCCACCGGACTCGGAATAGGCGAGACTTTTGAGCGCCCTCCGTGTACGAAAATAGGCAAATGGACTAGCCACGCCCAAAAATAAGCCCCTGGTCCCGTCCCAAGTTCGTCCACTGCCAAAAATTCCCTAAAAAGCAGGTGGGCTATAGCAGGGGAGGGCTGTCGAGGTATCCGCCGGACTCGGAATGGGAGCAGACTCTCACGAGCGCCCTCCGTTCGCGAAAATAGGCGCGGACACAGCCGCGCCCAAAAATAAGCCCCGAAAGGTCCGTCCCCTAGTTTGTCCGATGCAAAATACCCCAGCTTGAATTGGGCTATAGCCTTAGAGGGGAGGGCTAACCAACCAAATCAAGCACACCACCCAGATAGGCGAGACTGCCGACGCCCTCTGTGTGCCAAAAATAGGCATTAAGGCGCAGCGCGCCTAAAAATAAGCCCCGGAGGTCCGTCCCAAGTTATTCGAAAGCAAAATGCCCAAAAACTGGTGGGCAGCGAGGGGGAGGGGCTGGCCAGCCGTCCCAGCAATACATAACTCGGAGCAGAGCGAGACTTTCAAGCCTGGCCTGCGTGTGCGAAAAATATGACCTTGAGGCACAGCTGCGCCCAAAAATAAGACCCGAGGAGTCCCGTCCCCTAGTTGAGCAAAAATGCCCAAAAACAGGTGGGCTATAGCCTTGGGGGCTGGGCGGCCCTAAATCCGCCGGACTCGGAATGGGGTGAGACTTTGCAGGTGGCCTCGTGTGCCAAAAATAGGCCACAGGCACAGCAGCGATCAAAATAAGTCCCCGAGGTCCCAATCCCTAGTCATCCAAACCAGCAAAAATGCCCAAATCTGGGTGGGCTATATAGCCTTAGAAGGAGAGAGGCTGGCGTAACCTTTGTCGCTGGACGGAATGGGAGACTTTGCAGGCACCCTCTGTGTGCCAAAATAGGCGCTGATCCTGAGCGCGCCCAAAATAAACCCCGATGGTCCCGTCCCAGATGCGTCCGCTGCAAATCAGCGGGTGGGCTATAGCCTTGGGAGAGGGCCTTAACGTCACTTGGACTCGAAATGAGGTGAGACTTTACAGCGCCCTCCATGTGTAAAAAATAAACATGGCGCAGCAGCGCTAATATGTCCGCGAAGGTCCCGTCCCCAAGTTTGTCCGCAAAAAAATGCGAAAAGCGGGTGGGCTACTTTGGGGAGAAGGGCTACTTAACTAAATCGCTGCACCGCGGAATGGGAGGTGAGACTTTCTGCGCCCTCCGTGTGCCAAAAATAGGCAGCGAACTACAGCCAGCCTTAAAAATAAGCTAAAGGTCCGAGTCCACAAGTTCGTCGAGCAAAAATACTTAAATGGGTGGGCTATAGCAGGGGAAGAGGCCCAGCCAACCGTCCGCGGACTCGGAATAAAGGTAAAGTTTCACGGCGGCGCAACCTGCGATGTGCCAAAAATGAGCCCCGCGGGCATAGCTCGCCCAAAAGCCGCCCCGAGGTCCCGTCCCTAGTTCGTGACAGCAAAAATAATAAAAGAAAGCAGATTGGGCTATAGCCTTGGGGAGGGGCTATTAACCGTCCATGAACTCGGAATGGGCGAAGACTTTAGCGCCCTCCGTGTGCCAAATAAGCCAACGAAGGTCCCGTCCCCAAAGTGCGTCCGCCATAAAAATGGCGTGGGTGAAGGCGGAAATAGCCTTCAGGGGAGGGCTACAGCCAACTTTAAATCCCATGGAGACTCGGAATGGGCGAGACTGCGGCGCCCTCAGGCTCAATGCCAAAAATAAGCCAACGAGGTCCCGTCTAAGGTCGTCCCTTGCGCCAAAAATGGCGAAAGAACGGGTGGCGTGCCTTGGGAGGGGCTGGCCAACCAAATCCGCCGGACTCGGAATGAGGCGAGACTTTGCGGCGCCCTCCGTGTGCAAAAACTCTGACCACAGGCTATTCGTCATCCCAAAAATAAGCCCGAAAGTCCGTCCCTGGGTTCAAATCCGCCGCAAACAATGGCAAAAGCGGGTGGGCTCTGCTGCCTTGGGGAGGGCTGGCCAACCGTCCGCGGCGAGGACTGGGTAGGCGAGACTTTGGGCGCCCTCGTGCACGAAAAATGACCATGGGCTGCTTGGCCTTAAAATAATCCCCGAAGGTCCGTCCCTAGGACCGTCCGCCGTAGCTCTCCCAGCGAGGTGGGCGATAGGCTTAGGAGGAGGGCTAGCCACCATCGTCCGCCGGAGCTCGGAGCAGGGAGACTGCAGGGAGTGCCCTCCGTGTGCCGAAAATGGGCCGTGGGGCACAGCGCGCCCAAAATAAGCCTGAAAGTCCAAGTCCCCAAGTTCGTCCGCCCCGCAAAATGCCTAAAAGCGGGTGGGCTATAGCCTTGGGGAGGGAGCTAGCCAACTTGTCGCCGGACTCGGGAATGGGGCGAGACTCTCGAGCGCCACTCCGTTCCACACCGAAAATAGAGCAGCAGGCACAGCCGCGCAAAAATAAGCCCCGAAGGTCCGTCCCCTAGTTCGTCCGATGGACTCGAAATGGGCGAGACTTTCGAGCGCCCTCCGTGTGCGAATAGCTTGTAGGCGCAGCAGCTGGCAAAGCAAGCTCCCGAGGTCCCAATCCCAAGTTTGTCCGCCAAAAAATACCAAAAAGCGGGTGGCTATAGCCTTGAGGAAGGCTCAACGACCGTCCGCGGACTCGGAATGAGGCGACACTAGAAAGCGTAACCATTAGCGTGTCCGCAAAAATGGGCGAGGCACAACCGCACCCAAAAATAAGCCCCAGAGGTCCACGTCCCCTGGACCGTCCGATGCAAAAATGCCCAAAAAGCGGGTGGGCTATAACCTTGGGGAGGGCTGCTAACAAATCCGCTTAAGGGCTCAGGCGAGACTTTGCGGCGCCCTCCGTGTGCTAAACATGGGCACAGCGGGCCCAAATAAGCCCCCAAAGGAGTCCGTCCCAAGTTAAGTCGAACACAAATACCCAAATACTTGGGTGGAGGAGCTATATCCTTGGGGAGGGGCTGGCCAACTCATCCGCCGGACTGGAATAGGGCGAGACTTCTGAGCGGCCTCGTGTGCCAAAAATAGACCGCAGGCTTTGCTTCACCAAAAATAAGCCCCGAAGGTCCACGTCCTAGTTCGTGAAGCATGAATGACCAAAAAACATGTAGGCTATAGCATTGGGGCGGGCGGCCGCAAATCCGCCGGACTGGAATGAGCAGAACTACAGCGGCTTCACGTCTTCAAAAATAGACCGCGAGCTGCTTGTCAAAAGAGCCCCAAAGAGGTCCCGTCCCCTGGATTCGTCGGCTATAAAAATGCCCAAAAATGGTGGGCTTCCTAGGGGAGGGCTGGCCAACAAATCCGCTGGAGCGCGGAATAGGCGAGACTTCTGGCGCCCTCCGTGTGCCAAAAATAGGCAGGGGGGCACAGCTGCTTGCCCAAAAATAAGCCACGATGGTCAGTCAGAGTTAAATCAAAGCGCAAAAATGCCATGGGTGGGCTATAGCCTTGGGGAGGGCTGTAGCCGTCCGCCCGGACTCGGAATGGGGGCGAGACTTTGCGGCGCCCTCCGTGTGTGCCAAAAATAGGCAGGCACAGTCGTACCCAAAAATAAGCCCCGAAGGTCCACGTCCCCAAGTTCGCCGCCACCAAAATAATATGGTGGGCTATGGCAGGGGAATGAGGCTGGCCAACAATCACGGACTGCGGACTGAGGCCGAACTTTACAGCGGGCAACCTCCGTGTGTGCCAAAAATAGGCGCGGGAACAACCCGCGCCAAAAATAAGCCAGAAAGGCCCGTCCCAAGTTCGTCCGCCACTTAAAAATACCGCGGGTGACTACTGCTTGAGGGGAGGAGCTGCACGTCGTCCGCCCGGACTCGGTGAGGCGAGACACTCGAATGCCCTCCGTGTGCCAAAAATAGGGCGTGGGCACCTTGCGCAAAAACAAGCAGAAGGTCAGTCCACAAGTTCGTCCGCCAGCAAATGCCCAAAACGGGTGAGCTCGCCTTAGAGGAGGGCTGGCCGCCCGTCACGTACTCGGAATGGGCGAGACTTTCTGGCGTCCTCCGTGTACAAAATAGGCTGCGGGGCACAGCAACCTTAAAAGCTCCTTGAAGGTCAATCCCAAAGTTCGTCCGCCGCAAAAGCCACAAATGGGTGGAAGCTATAGCCTTAAGGGGAGGGGCAACCCTTTAATCGCCGGACTAGATAGGCGAGATTTCTTAGCGCCCTCGTGAAGGCCAAAATAGGCCTTGAACACAACCCAGCACTTAAAATACGCCAGGTCCGTCGCAAGGATTAAGTCCGCCGCAAAAATGCCAAAAAACGGGTGGGCTACTATTGCTCCAGGAGAAGGCACTTAAACCGTCGCGGACTCGAATGGGCGAGACTGCAGCGCCCTCAGTGTACCAAAAATAAACCCTTCTTTTAACCCAGCGCCAAATCAGCCCCGATGGTCCACGTCCCCTAATTAAATCAGCCGTAAAATGCCCCTGGGTAGGCTATAGCCTTGTAGAGGAGGGCTGGCCGCCGTCTGCGGACTCGGAATGGGGCCCGAGACTTCAAGCACCCTCCGTGGCCTTACAAATAGGCCGCTACTTTGCTTGGCAAAAATAAACCCCGAAGGTCACGTCCCCGAGTTCGTCCATGGCAATGCCCAGCAGGTGGGGCTATAGCCTTGCTGGGGAAGGGAGCTGGCGCCGCTGATCCACGCCCGGACTGGAGATGGGGTGAGACTGCGGCATATAGAGTATGCAAAAAATAGGCCGCTGCCAGCCTTGCCTGAAATAAGCCCCCGAAGGTCCCGTCCCCTAGTTCGTCCGCCGTAAAAATGCCCAAAAAACGGGTGGGCTATAGCCTTAGAGAGGCTTTGGCCGCTTCTACGTCCGCGGACTGGAATGGGGCGAGACTGCGGCGCCCTCCGTGTACAAAATAAACCGTGCCCAAAAATAAGCCCAGAATCACGTCCCCAAGTTCGCTCCGCCCATAAAAAATAATACAGCGGTGGGCTATAGCCTTGGGGAGGGCTCTGGCAAGCTTAAATCCCGCGGACTAGGGTCAGGTGAGACTTTGCGGCGACGCCGTGTGCCAAAAATGAGCTGTGGGCTGGCCGTGCAAATATAAGCCCGAAGGTCCAGTCTAAGTTAGCCGCGCAAAATGCCAACGGGTGGAAGGCTATGGCCTTGGGGGAGGAGCAGCCACCCGTCCGCGGACTCGGAATGGGGCGAGACTTTTGCAAACCCTCCGTGTGCAAAAATAGGCTTTGGAGACAGCACTTACCCAAAAATAAGCCCAGTGCTCCCCAAGTTCGTCCACCACCATGAATGCTTTCAGCGGGTGGAAGGCTGCTTGCTTGGGGAGTGGGGCTAACTAAATCCGCGGACTCGGAATGGGCGAGACTTTGCAACGCCCTACGTAGACCAAAAAAAATAGACCGGGCTGTGCGCCAAATAAGCCGAGAAGGAGTCCCGTACATAAGTTAGTCGCCTGAAATGCCAAAAAAGCGGGTGGGCTATAGCCTTGGGGAGAGGCTGGCAACCGTCCTTCGGACTCGGAATGAGGTGAGACTGCGGCACTCCATTAATGCCAAAAATAGGCGCTGTAACTGCTTGGCATAAAAATAAACCCGAAGAGTCCCGTCCTAAACCGTCCGCCGTAAAAATGCCCAAAAGCGGTGAGCTATAGCCTTGGGGAGGGCTGGCCCGCCGTCTGCGGACTCGGAATGGGGCCAGAGACTGCAGCGCCCTCTGTGTGCCACAAATAGACCGCTGGCACAACGCGCCCAAAAATAAGCCCCAGAAGGTCAGTCCCCAAGGACCGTCCGCCAGCGAAAATGCCCAGCGGGTGGGCTCTTAGGAGGGGCTGGCAAACTTCGTCCGCCGGACTGGGAATAGGCGAGACTGCGGCGGCCTTAGAGTAATGCCAAAAATAGGCATGAGCACAGCCGCGCCCAAATGCTTGAAGGTCCCATCCCCAGGTCGTCCACTTGCAAAAATGTGCAAAAACGGGTGGGCTATAGCCTTGGGGAGGGCTGGCCCGCCCAAATCCGCCGGACTCGGAATGGGAACTTTCTACGGCGTCCTCCGTGTACCACAAATAGGATGCGGGCACAGCCAGCGCTAAAAATAAGCCCCAAAGTCCCGTCCCAAGTTCGTCAACCGCAAAAATGCCCCAAAAAACGGGTGGGCTATAAGCAACTTGGGGGAGGGGCTCAGCCAACTTCGTCACTTGGACTCGAATGGCGGAGCTTTGCGAAACCTCTCCGTGTCTCAGCTCATGTTGTGGCGCGATTTGCCAAATAAGTCCCTGAGGTCGTCCCCAAGTTCGTCCGCCGCAAAAATGCCCAGCGGGTGGGCTATAGCCTTGGGGAGGGCTGGCCTACTTCGTCCTTGCGGACTTCAAGGAATAAACGAGACTTTGCTGCGCCCTCCGTGTACCAAAAATAAACCCCAGGCACAGCAGTAAAAATAAGCCACCGAAGGTCCGTCTAAGTTAAATCCCAGCATGAAAATGCGAAAAAGCGGGTGGGCTATAGCAGCACTGGGGAGGGGCTGTGTAACTTCGTCCGCCGGACTCGGAATGGGAGTGACACTTTCGAGCTAACTCCTTTAATGCTAAAATAGACGCGGGCACAGCGGCACAAAAATAAACCCCTGAAAGAGGTCCCATCCCCAAGTTAAATCCGCACTTAAAAATGCCCCAAAAAGCAGGTGGGCTATAGCCTTGGGGAGGCTGAAGCTAATCATGGACTTCCCGCGGAATGCGTGAAGACTTTCAGGCGCCCTCAAGTGTGCAAAATAGGCGCGGGGCGCAGCTGCAAAAGCCCAGCGAGTCCATCCCCAGGATTCGTCCGCCGCTAAAACCCAAAACGGGTGGGCTATGGCAGCAGGGGAGGAGCTGGCCCACTTCATCCGCCGGACTCTACGGAATAGAGGCGAGACTTTCTGAAACGCCCTAAGTACTACCAAAAATAGACACAGGCACAGCAGCGCTTAAAAATAAGCTTGAAGAAGGGTCCACGTCCCCAAGTTCGTCACAGCAAAATGCCCAAAAGCGGGTGGGCTATAGCCTTGGGGGAGGCTGGCCCTTCGTCCATGAGGACTGGAATGGGCGAGACTTTGCAATTTTCAAGTATTACAAAAAATAATTTCAAGACTGTATCCTTAAAATAAGCTTAGTCCATCCCAAGTTCGTCCACTTGGCAAGAATTCCCAAAAACTGGTGGGCTATAGCCTTGGGGAGGGCTGGCCAACCGTCCGCCCGGACTCGGAATGGCGAGACTGCGACGGCCTCCGTGTGCCAAAATAGGCACGTGGAGGCACAGCCGCGCCCAAAAATAAGCCCCGAAGGTCAAATCCCAGACAATCCCTTGTAAATACCCCAAACCCAGATGGGCTATAGCCTTAGGGGGGAGGCTGGCCAACATCGTCCGCGGACTCGGAATGGGGCGAGACTTTGCAAGTGCCTTCCGTGTGCAAAAAATGAGCTGCGGGCACAGCCACGCCCAAAATAAGCCCCGAGGTCCCGTCCCAAGTTCGTCCAGCCGCCCAAAATGCCCAAAACTGGTGGGCTATGGCCACTTAGGGGAGGGCTCAACCCAGCTCGTCACTGGACTCAGATGGGGCGAGACTTTGCGGAGCTGACCTCCGTGTACAAAAATAGACATGGCGTTTACAACCACGGCGTAAAAATAATAAGCTCGAAGGTCCAGTCCCCACTGATTCGTCCACCCACTTGAAAATGTGCAAAAAAGCAGATTGAGCTATAGCAGCCTTGGGGGAGAAGGCTGGCCAACCGTCCGCGGTTTCGGGAATGAGGCGAGACTGCCGAGGTGGCACTCAGTGTGCCAAAAATAGACTGCAGCACAGCCACGCCCAAAAATAAGCCCGAAGGTCAGTCCCACCAAGTTGATCCGCGCAAATGCCCCAGCAGGAGGGCTATAGCTTTGGGGGAGGGGCTGGCCACTGTCACGGACTCGGAATGGGGCGAGATTTGCGAGAGTGGCCTCAAGTCGCCAAAATAGAAGGACACAGCCGCGCCCAAAATATGCTCCGCCAGTCCAATCCCCAAGTTCGTCCACTTAAAAATGCAATCAGGTGGGGCTATAGCCTTCAGGGGGGAGGGCTGGGCAACTTCGTCACTTGGCGGACTCGGAATGGGGCGAGACTTTACAAAGCGCCCCTCGTGAGCTAAAAATAGGCAGCGAACTGTACAAAATCGGCGAGGTCCCGTCTCAAGTTCGTCCGCATAAAAATGCCGAAAAAGCGGGTGGGCCATGTTTAGGGGAGGGGCTGGCCAACTTTCGTCGCGGACTCGGAATGGGGCGGGAACTGCGAGCGGCCTCCGTGTGCAAAAATAGGCATGACACAGCGATGCCAAAAATAAGCCCGTAGGTCCCGTCCCCCAAGTTAGATCACCGTGAAATGTGCAAGCGGGTGGGCTATAGGTG
>JASUUJ010000314.1:0-55972 GCA_030449895.1 Citrus mangshanensis | reverse complement strand
TATTGGCTCGTAGATTCTCACGTCATTAGGGTCCAGCGGACCCGAAGTTGGCCAGCCCCACCCCCAAGGCTATAAGCCCACCCGTTTTAGTGGCCTTTCCGCTGCGGGCAGACTTGGCGCCCCGGACTTCGGGCGGTTATTTTTGGGCGCGGCTGTGCGGCGTCCTATTTTAGCACCGCAGGCCGCTCGCAAAGTCTCGCGCCATTCCAGTCCGGCGGACGAAGTGGGCCAACCTTTAAGGCTATAGCCCACCGTTTTGTGGCCATTTTAGCTGGGCGAACCTGGCGCCCGGCCTTCGGGCGGTTATTTTTAGGCGCGGCTGTGCCCGAGGCCTGGCTGCAGCACCGGAGGCCGCTCGCAAAGTCTCGCCATTCCGAGGTCAGCGGACGAAGTGGAGCCAATGCCAACCCCCAAGGCTATGCCCACCCGTTTTATTGGCCTTTTCACTTGGATGAACTTGGAGCCCGGTAGCCTTGGGCGGTTATTTTGGTTGCGCGGCTGTGCCCACGGCTTTATTTTGGCACGGGCCTGGCCTTTCGCAAAGTCTCGCCATTCCGAGTCCGAGGCGGACGAGGTTGTGGCCCACCCCAGGCTGCGCCCACCGTTTTTGTGGCCCTAGGCTGGACTGGCAGGCGCCGGCCTTCGGGTGGTTGTTACAGGCGCAGCTGTACCCGCGGCTATTTTGGCACACGGAGGCGGCTCGCAAAGTCTCGCCTGTTCCGAGTCCGAGCGGACGAGGTTGGCCAGCCCACCCCAAGGCTATAGCCCACCGTTTTGTGGCCTTTTCCGCTGGACTAACTTGGCGCCCGGCCTTCGGGTGGTTATTTTTGGGCGCAGCTGTACCTTCGGCCTGGCCACCTCGCACACGGGCGGCTCATGAAGTCTCGCGCCGTTCTGAGTCCGAGCGGACGGTGGGCCCAGCCCACCCCCAAGGCTATAGCCCACCGTTTTTGTGGCCATTTTCCGCTGGACGAACCTGGCGCCCGGCCTTCGGGCGGTTATTTTTGGGGCGCGGCTGTGCCGAGGCCTATTTTGGCACACGGAGGCGGCTCGCAAAGTCTGCGTCATTCCGAGTCCGGCGGACGAACTTGTCCAACCCCACCCCACAAGGCTATAGCCCACCCGTTTTGTGGCCTTTTCCGCTGGGCGGGCAGAGCCCCGGACTTCGGGCGATTATTTTTAGGTAGCGGCTATGCACGCGCCCTATTTTTGGCACACGGAGGCGCTCGCAAAGTCTCACGCCATTCCGAGTCAATGCGGACGAGGTTGGCCAGCCACACCCTTCCCAAGGCTGCTGGCCACCGTTTTGTGGCCTTTTTCCGCTGGGCGAACTGGGCCCCAGACTTCGGCGGTTATTTTTTGAGTACGGATGTGCCAGCGGCTATTCTTGGAACAGGAGGCCGCTCACAAAGTCTCGCGCAATTCCAGAGTCCGGCGGACGAGTTGGCCCCACCCCTTTGGTATAGCCCAACCCCGTTTTTGTGGCCTTTTCATTTGGACAAACTTGGCGCCCGGACTTCGGGCGGTTATTTTGGGCGCTGACTGTGCCCACTTGGCCTATTTTTGGCACCGCACGGGCCGCTGCAAGTCTCACGCCATTCCGAGTCGAGGCGGATGAAGTTGGCCAGCCCAACCCCAAGGCTATAGCCCACCACGTTTCTGGCCTTTTTTCGCTGGGCCGAGACTTGACGCCCAGCCTTGGGCGCTTATTTTGTAGGCGCACCTGCGCCGCGGCTCTAACCCCAAATTTTCACCGGAGGCCGCTCGCAAGTCTCGCGCCATTCCAGTCCGATCAGCGGACGAGAGTTGACCAGCCGCACCCCCAAGGCTATAGCCCACCCGTTTTTTGGCCTTTTCCGCTGGGCGAACTGGGCGCCCGGCCTTGGGCGGTTATTTTTGCACGGCTGTGCCTTGCGACTTATTTTGGCACATGGAGGCCGCTCGCAAGTCTCGCGCCATTCGAGGTCAGCGGCGGACGAGTTGTCGCCAGCCCCACCCCCAAGGCTATAGCCCACCCGTTTTGTGGCCTTTTCCGCTGGGACGAACTTGGGGCCCCCGGACTTGGCGGTTATTTTTAGGCGTAGGCTGTGCCCGTGGCCTATTTTGGCACCCACGGGGCGCTCGCAAAGTCTCGCGCCATTCAGTCCGGCGGACGAGTTGGCCAGCCACCCTTTAAAGGCTATAGCCCACCGTTTTGTGGCCTTTTTCCGCTGGACCGAACAGCGCCCTAGCCTTGGGTGTTGGTTATTTTTGGTTGCGGCTGTGCCCGCAGCCTGACCCAGCGCCGCGGAGGCCGTTCGCAAAGTCTTGCGCCATTCGAGTCCGGCGGACCAGTTGGCCAGTAACAGCCCCAAGGCTATAGCCCACCCGTTTTACGGACTTTTCGCTGGGCCGAACTTGGCGCCCAGCCGTAGCCCGGGCGGTTATTTTTGGGCGCACCTGCGCCCCCGGCTGGCCCCCGGTACAGGGGCCGCTCACAAAGTCTGCGCGCCATTCGAGTCCGAGGCGGACGAGTTGACCAGCCCCACCCCAACTATAGCCCACCGTTTTTGTGGCTTTCCGCTGGGTGAACTGGCGTAAACTAGGCGCCCGGCCTTCGGTGGTTATTTTTTTAACACGGCTGTGCCAGCGACCTATTTTTGGCACATGGAGCCGCTCGCAAAGTCTCGCGCCATTCGGAGTCCGGCGGACAGTTATTGGCCAGCCTTTAAGGCTATAGCCACCCGTTTTGTGGCCTTTTCCAGCTGGGCCGAACTTGGCGCCGGACTTCGGGCGGTTATTTTGGGCGCGAAAGCTGTGCCTTGACCTATTTTTGCAACACCACGGAGGCTGCTGCGCAAAGTCTCGCGCCATTCCGAGCCAGTAGCGGACAGGGGTTGTGCCAGCCCCACCCCCAAGGCTATAGCCCACCCGTTTTGTGGCCTTTTTCGGCTGGGCCCAGAACTTGGCGCTCTGGCCTTGAGCGGTTATTTTTAGTTGCGGCTGTACACGCAGCCTATTTTTTGGAACACGGAGCGCTCGCAAAGTCTTGCGCCATTCAGCAGAGTCCGGCGGACGAAGTTGACCAACAGCCCACCCCCAAGGCTATAGCCCACCCGTTTTGTGGCCTTTTCCGCTGGGCCGAACTAGGCGCCCGGCCTTCGGGGCGGTTATTTTCTTACGGCTGCAGTGCCGCGCAGCCTATTTTTGGCACATGGAGCCGCTCGCAGAAGTCTCGCTTAATTCCGAGTCCGACGGACGAGTTGCCCAACCCCACCCCCAAGTATAGCCCACCCGTTTTTGTGGCATTTATCCAGCTGGACAAACTTGGCGCCCCAGACTTGAGCGGTTATTTTAGGTGCGGCTGTCTTGCTGCGCAGCCTTTTTAACACCACGGAGCGCTGCGTAAAGTCTCGCGCCATTCCGAGTCCGAGCGGACAGAAGTTGGCCAACCCCACCCCAAGGGTATAGCCCACCCGTTTTTGTGGCCTTTTCCGCTGGACAAACTTGGCGCCCCAGATTTCGGGCGGTTATTTTTGGGTGCGGCTGTGCCCACACCTATTTTGGCACACGGAGGCGTTCGCAAAATCTCGCGCCATTCCGAGTCCGGCGGACGCCAGTTGGCCAGCCCCACCCCCAAGGCTATAGCCCACCGTTTTGTGGCCTTTTTCGCTGGGTGACCTTGGCGCCCGGCCTTCGGGCGGTTATTTTTGGGGGCGGCTGTGCCCGCGGCCTATTTTGGCACGGAGGCCGCTCGCAAGTCTCGCGCCATTCCGAGTCCGGCGGGGACAGTTGGCCAGCCCACCCCAAAGGCTATAGCCCACCTGTTTTTGTGGCCTTTTTCCGCTGGACGAACTTGGCGCCGGACTTCGGGCGGTTATTTTCAGGCGCGGCTGTGCCTGCGCCCTATTTTGGCCCTACAACACACGGAGGCCGGTCACAAGTCTCGCGCCATTCCGAGTCCGGCGGACGAGGATGGCCAGCCCCACCCCAAGGCTATAGCCCACCGTTTTTGTGGCCTTTTTCAGCTGGGACGAACTTGGCTGACCGGGCGGTTATTTTGGGCGCAGCTGTGCCCTTGTGACCTATTTTGGCACACGGAGGCGGCTCGCAAAGTCTCGCGCCGTTCTGAGTCCGGCGGACGAAGTGGGCCAGCCCCACCCCCAGGCTATAGCCCACCGTTTTTGGCCATTTTCCCGCTGGGCCAGAACCTGGCGCCCGGCCTTGAGCCCGGCGGTTATTTTTGGGCGCGGCTGTGCCCGAGGCCTATTTTTGGCAAACGGAGGCCGCTCGTAAATTCTCACGCCATTCCGAGTCAAGCGGCGGACAGTGGGCCAGCCCCACCCCCAAGGCTAGCCTCAGCCCACCCGTTTTGTGGCCTTTTTCCGCTGGGCCAGAACTTGGCGCCCGGACTTCGGGCGGTTATTTTTTGACTGTGCGCGCGTCCTATTTTTGGCACACGGAGGCCGCTCTGCGCAAGTCTCACGCCGTTCCCGAGTCCGAGCGGACAGGAGTGGGCCAGCCCACCCCCAAGGCTATAGCCACCCGTTTTGTGGCCATTTTCCGCTGGAGCGAACCTGGCGCCCGGCCTTCGGGCGGTTAATTTTGGGCGCGGCTGTGCCCGAGGCCTATTTTGGCACACTTGGGCTCGCAAAGTCTCGCGCCATTCCGAGGTCCAGCGGACAGAGTGGGCCAAGCGCAACCCCAAAGGCTATGCCCACCGTTTTTGTGGCCTTTTCCGCTGAATGACTTGGCGCCCTGCCTTCGGGCGGTTATTTTTGAGCACGGCTGTTCCTGCACGGCTTTCGGCACCACCCGGACGGAGGCCGCTCGTTCTCACGCCATTCCGAGTCAGCGGGGCCCAGTTGTCCAGCCCCACCCCCAAGGCTATAGCCCACCCGTTTTGTGGCCTTTTCCGGCTGGACGAACTTGGCGCCCAGGACTTGGTTTATTTTTAGTAGCGGCTGTACACGCGTCCTATTTTGGCACCACGGAGGCGCTGCGCAAAGTCTCGCGCCATTCCGAGTCCGGCGGACCAATTGGGCCAGCCCACCCCAAGGCTATAGCCCACCCGTTTTGTGGCCTTTTTCCGGCTGGGCAGAACTTGGCGCCCGACCTTGGGCGGTTATTTTGGGCGCGGCTGTGCTGCGCGTCTCCTGCGCCACATTTTTGGCGCACGGAGGCCGCTTGCAAAGTCTAGCCCGTTCCGAGTCCGGCGGGCGAAGTGGGCCAGCCCTACCCCCAAGGCTATAGCCCACCGTTTTGTGGCCATTTTCACGCTGGGCCAACCTGGCGCCCGGCCTTGGGTGGTTATTTTTAGGCCTTGGCTGTGCCCGAGGAGCCTATTTTGGCACACGGAGGCCGCTCGTAGAAATTCTCACGCCATTCCGAGTCCGAGGCGGACGAAGTTGGCTTCAGCCCCACCCCAAGGCTATAGCCACCCGTTTTTGTGGCCATTTCCGCTGGGCCGAACCTGGGCGCCCGAACTTCGGGCGGTTATTTTTAGCGCTGTGCCGAGGCCTATTTTTGGCACACCGGAGCCGCTCACCGCAAAGTCTCGCGCCATTCAGAGTCCAGCGGACAGGAGTGAGCCAGCGCACTTAACCCCCAAAGGCTATGCCCACCCGTTTTGTGGCCTTTTTCCACCGGATGAACTTGGAGCCCCCAGCCTTGGGCGGTTATTTTTAGTTGCGGCTGTGCCCGCGGCCCTATTTTACACGGACGCGCTCATGCAAAGTCTCGCGCCATTCCCGAGTCCGGCGGACGAGGTTGGCCAACCCCACCCGCCAAGGCTATAGCCCACCCGTTTTTGTGGCCTTTTCCGCTGGACTAACTTGGCGTGACCTTCGGCGGATTATTTTGGCGCGGCTGTGCCCCCGGCCTATTTTGGCACACGGAGGCCGCTCGCAAAGTCTCGCGGCATTCCCGAGTCCGAGCCCGGACGAAGTGGGCCAGACCCACCCCCCAAGGCTATAGCCCACCCGTTTTTGTGGCCTTTTTCCGCTGGGCCGAACTTGGCGCCCGGCCTTGGGCGGTTATTTTTATTTTTATTTTGACGCGTTTGCTGTGACCTATTTTTGGCACACGGAGGCCGCTTGCAAAGTCTAGCCCGTTCGAGGTCTGGCGGGCAGAGTGGGCCAGCCCCTACCCCCAAGGTTATAGCCCACCGTTTTGTGGCAATTTTCCGCTGGACGAACCTGGCGCCCCGGCCTTCGGGCGGTATTTTTGGGCGCGGCTGTGCCCGAGGCCTATTTTTGGCACACGGAGGTCGCTCGTAAATTCTCACGCCATTCCGAGTCCGGCGGACGAGGTTGGCCAGCCCCACCCCCCAAGGCTATAGCCCACCCGTTTTTGTGGCCATTTTCCGCTGGACAGACCTGGCGCCCGAACTTCGGGCGGTTATTTTGGCGCGGCTGTGCCGAGGCCTATTTTTGGCTCGGAGGCCGCTCGCAAAGTCTCGCGCCATTCCGAGTCCAGCGGACGAAGTGGTAGGCCAAGCGCAACCCCCAAGGCTATGCCCACCCGTTTTTGTGGCCTTTTTTCCGCCGGATGAACTTGGAGCCCCAGCCTTCGGGCGGTTATTTTGGTTAACGGCTGTGCCCGCGGCCTGACCTATTTTAATTTTGGCACGGACGCCGCTCATGAGTCTCGCCATTCAGTCCGAGGCGGACGGGTTGGCCAGCCCCACCCCCAGGCTATAGCCCACCCGCTTTTGTGGCCTTTTTCCGCTGGACTAACTTGGCGCCCGGCCTTCGGTTATTTTTAGGCGCAGCTGTGCCTTGACCTATTTTGGCACCGCGGAGGTGGCTCGCAAAGTCTCGCGCCGTTCTGAGTCCAGGCGGACAGTGAGCCAGCCCCACCCCCAAGGCTATAGCCACCCGTTTTGTGGCCATTTTCCGCTGGACGAACCCTGGCGCCCGGCCTTCGGGCGGTTATTTTTAGGCAGCTGTGCCGAGCCTATTTTGGCCTGAGGCGGCTAAAGTCTCAGCGTCATTTCGAGTCCGAGTCAGACCCGGACCCCAGCCAGCCCCCAGGCTATAGCCCACCCGTTTTTGTGGCCTTTTTCCGCTGGACGAACTTGGCGCCCCGGACTTGGGGGTTATTTTGGGCGCGGCTGTGCACATCTATTTTGGCACACGGAGGCCACTGAGTCTCGCGCCATTCCGAGGTCCAAGCGGGAGGTTGGCCAGCCACCCAGAGCTATAGCCCACCCGTTTTGTGGCCTTTTCCGCTGGGAGAACTTGGCGCCCCCCGTCGAGGGGCGGTTATTTTTAGCCGCGCAATGCTCTGCCGCCTGGCCGCACACGAGGTGCTCGCATAAAGTCTCACGCCATTCAGTCGGGGGGACGAAGTTGGCAGCCCCACTCCCCAAGGCTATAGCCCACCACGTTTTTGTAGCCATTTTTGGGCAGACCAGCGCCCGAACTTCGGGCGGTTATTTTTAAGGGCGGCTGTGCCCGAGGTCTATTTTTGGCAGCGACCACGGAGTTGCTGGCCGCTCATGAGTCTACCGGCGCCATTCCGAGTCCAGCGGACGAAGTGGGCCAGCGCAACCCCAAGGCTATGCCCACCCGTTTTGTGGCCTTTTCCGCGGATGAACTTGGAGCCCCAGCCTTGGGCGGTTATTTTTAGTTGCGGCTGTGCCCTTCGGCCTATTGCTGCAGGCGCCGCTCGCAAAGTCTCGCCATTCCGAGTCCGGAGGGCCGAGGTTGGCCAACCCCACCCCCAAGGCTATAGCCCACCCGTTTTCTGGCCTTTCGCTGGACTAACTTAGCGCCCGGCCTTGGGCGGTTATTTTTGCCAGGCGCAGCTGTGCCCGCTGACCTATTTTGGCACACGGAGGCGGCTCGCAAAGTCTCGCGCCGTTCTGAGTCCGGCGGACGAAGTGGGCCAGCCCCACCCCCCAAGGCTATAGCCCACCCGTTTTGTGGCCATTTTCCGCTGGACGAAACTGGCGCCCCGGCCTTCGGGCGGTTATTTTTGGGCGCGGCTGTGCCCGAGGCCTATTTTTGGCACACGGAGGCGGCTCGCAAAGTCTCGCGTCATTCCGAGTCCGGCGGACGAACTTGGCCAGCCCCACCCCCCAAGGCTATAGCCCACCCGTTTTTGTGGCCTTTTTCCGCTGGACGAACTTGGCGCCCCGGACTTCGGGCGGTTATTTTTGGGCGCGGCTGTGCACGCGTCCTATTTTTGGCACACGGAGGCCACTCGTAAAGTCTCGCGCCATTCCGAGTCCGGCGGACGAGGTTGGCCAGCCCCACCCCCCAAGGCTATAGCCCACCCGTTTTTGTGGCCTTTTTCCGCTGGACGAACTTGGCGCCCCGGCCGTCGGGCCGGTTATTTTTGGGGGCGCGGCTCTGCCACATGTGACCTATTTTTAACCAACCTGGAGGCCGCTGCACCGCAAAGTCTCACGCCATTCCGAGTCCGGGGACGAAGTTGGCCAGCCCACTCCCCAGGCTATAGCCACACCGTTTTTTGGCCTTTTTCCCATGGGGCAGACTTGGCGCCCGGCCGGGGTTATTTTGGGCGCGGCTGTGCCCACCGCAGCATATTTTGGCACACGGATGTCGCTCACAATGTCTCGCGCCATTCCTAGTCCGGCGGACAGTTGGCCAGCCCCACCCCGAGGCTATAGCCCACCCGTTTTTGTGGCCTTTTCCGCTGGGAAGAACTTGGCGCCCGGCCTTGGGCGGTTATTTTTGGGCGCGGCTGTACCCGACCTATTTTTAACACCGGAGGCCGCTCGCAAAGTCTAGCGCCGTTCGAGTCCGAGCGGACAGAAGTCGGCCAGCCACCACCCCAAGGCTATAGCCCACCCGTTTTTATGGCCTTTTTCCGCTGGACGAACTTGGCGCCCCGGCCTTCGGGGGTTATTTTTTGGCGCGGGGGTGCCCGCGGCCTATTTTTGGCACCACGAGAGCCGCTCGCATGAAGTCTCGCGCCATTCCAGTCCGGCGGACGAAGTTGGCCAGCCCCACCCCCCAAGGCTATAGCCCACCCGTTTTTGTGGCCTTTTTCCGCTGGACGAACAAGGCGCCCCGGCCTTCGGGCGGTTATTTTTGGGCGTGGCTGTACCCGGAGCCTATTTTTGGCACACAGAGGCTGCTCGCAAAGTCTCGCGCCATTCCGAGTCCGGCGGACGAAGTCGGCCAGCCCCACCCCCCAAGGCTATAGCCCACCCGTTTTTCTGGCCTTTTTCCGTTGGACGAACTTGGCGCCCTGGCCTTCGGGCGGTTATTTTTGGGCGCGGCTGTGCCCGCGGCCTATTTTTGGCACACCGAGAGCCGCTCGCAAAGTCTCACCATTCCGGAGTCCGGCAGGCGAGTTGGCCAGCCCCACCCCCAAGGCTATAGCCCACCCGTTTTTGTGGCCTTTTTCCGCTGGGCCGAACTTGGCGCCCGGCCTTCGGGCAGTTATTTTGGAGTGCGGCTGTGCCCGTGGCCTATTTTGGTACCACGGAGGCCGCTCACCATGAGCAAAGTCTCCGCCATTCCTAGTCCAGCCCGGACAGAAGTCGAGCCACCCCACCCCCAAGGTTATATCCCACCCCATTTTGTGGCCTTTTTCCGCTGGACGAACTTGGCGCTCTAGCCTTCGGGCGGTTATTTTTGGTTGCGGCTGTACCCGCAGCCTATTTTTGGAACACGGAGGCCGCTCGCAAAGTCTTGCGCCATTCCGAGTCCGGCGGACGAAGTTTACCACCCCCACCCCCCAAGGCTAAAGCCCACCCGTATTTGTGTCCTTTTTCCTGGCAGCGAACTAGGCGCCCGGCCTTGAGGCGGTTATTTTTTAACTGCGGCTGTGCCCATGACCTATTTTGGCACATGGAGCCGCTCGCAAAGTCTCGATTAATTCGAGTCCGGCGGACAGAAGTTGCCCAGCCCCACCCCCAGTATAGCCCACCACGTTTTTGTGGCATTTATCCGCTGGACAAACTTGGCGCCCCAGACTTGGGCGGTTATTTTAGTGCGGCTGTGCGCGCAGCCTATTTTGGCACCACGGACGCTCGTAAAGTCTCGCGCCATTCCGAGTCCGGCGGACAGGTTGGCCAACACCACCCCAAGGGTATAGCCCACCCGTTTTTGTGGCCTTTTCCGCTGGACAAACTTGGCGCCCCAGACTTGAGCGGTTATTTTTGGAGTGCGGCTGTGCCCACAGCCTATTTTTGACACCGGAGGCCGCTGCATGAGTCTCGCGCCATTCCGAGTCCGGCGGACGAAGTTGGCCAACACCACCCCCAAGGGTATAGCCCACCCGTTTTTGTGGCCTTTTTCCGCTGGACGAACTTGGCGCCCCAGACTTCGGGCGGTTATTTTTGAGCACGGATGTGCCCGTGGCCTATTCTTGGTACACGGAGGCCGCTCACAAAGTCTCGCGCAATTCCGAGTCCGGCGGACGAAGTTGGCCAGCCCCACCCCCAAGGGTATAGCCCAACCGTTTTTGTGGCCTTTTTCCGCTGGACAAACTTGGCGCCCCGGACTTCGGGCGGTTATTTTTGGGCGCGGCTGTGCCCCAGCCTATTTTGGCCACAGCACCACGGAGGCCGCTCGCAAAGTCTCGCCATTCCGAGTCCGAGGCCGGACGAAGTTGGCCAGCCCACCCCCAAGGCTATAGCCCACCCATTTTGTGGCCTTTTCCGCTGGACGAACTTGGCGCCCCCGGACTTCGGGCGGTTATTTTGGGCGCGGCTGTGCCATGACCTGTTGGCACACGGAGGCTGCTACCGCAAGTCTCGCGCCATTCCGAGTCCGGCGGACAGGTTGGCCAGCCCCACCCCAAAGGCTATAGCCCACCCGTTTTTGTGGCCTTTTTCCGCTGGACGAACTTGGCGCCCTAGCCTTCGGGCGGTTATTTTTGGTTGCGGCTGTGCCCACAGCCTATTTTTGGCACACGGAGGCCGTTCGCAAAGTCTTGCGCCATTCCGAGTCCGGCGGACGAAGTTGGCCAGCCCAACCCCCCAAGGCTATAGCCCACCCGTTTTTCTGGCCTTTTTCGCTGGGACGAACTTGGCGCCCCAGCCTTCGGGCGGTTATTTTAGGCGCACCTGCGCCCGCGGCTAATTCCGGTACACGGAGGCCGCTCGCAAAGTCTCGCGCCATTCCGAGTCCGAGGCGGACGAAGTTGACCAGCCCACCCCCAAGGCTATAGCCCACCCGTTTTGTGGCCTTTTTCCGCTGGGCCAGACTAGGCGCCCGGCCTTGGGCGGTTATTTTTTAGCACGGCTGTGCCCGTGACCTATTTTTGGCACATGGAGGCCGCTCGCAAAGTCTCGCGCCATTCCGAGTCCGGCGGACGAAGTTGGCCAGCCCCACCCCCCAAGGCTATAGCCCACCCGTTTTTGTGGCCTTTTTCCGCTGGACAAACTTGGCGCCCCAGACTTCGGGCGGTTATTTTTGTGCACGGATGTGCCCGCGGCCTATTCTTTGCACACGGAGGCCGCTCACAATGTCTCGCGCAATTCCGAGTCCGGCGGACGAAGTGGGCCAGCCCCACACCCAAGGGTATAGCCCACCCGTTTTTGTGGCCTTTTTCCGCTGGACAAACTTGGCGCCCCAGACTTCGGGCGGTTATTTTTGGGTGTGGCTGTGCCCCCAGCCTATTTTTGGAACACGGAGGCCGCTCGCAAAGTCTCGCGCCATTCCGAGTCCGGCGGACGAAGTTGGCCAGCCCCACCCCCCAAGGCTATAGCCCACCCATTTTTGTGGCCTTTTTCCGCTGGACGAACTTGGCGCCCCGGCCTTCGGGCGGTTATTTTCCAGGCGCGGCTGTGCCCACTGGCCTATTTTGGCACACGAGGCCGCTCGCAAAGTCTCGCGCCATTCCGAGTCCGGCGGACAGTTGGCCAGCCCCACCCCCAAGGCTATAGCCCACCGTTTTGTGGCCTTTTTCCGCTGGGCCGAACTAGGCGCCCGGCCTTCGGGCGGTTATTTTTTTACGGCTGTGCCGCGACCTATTTTTGGCACATGGAGGCCGCTCGCAAAGTCTCGCGCCATTCCGAGTCCGGCGGACAGAAGTTGGCCAACCCCACCCCCAAGGCTATAGCCCACCCGTTTTCAATGGCCTTTTCGCTGGACCCGAACTTGGCGCCCGGACTTGGGCGGTTATTTTGGGCACTGAAACGGCTGTGCCCGGCTGACCTATTTTGGCACGGCACGGAGGCGCTCGCAAAGTCTCGCGCCATTCCGAGTCCGAGCGGACAGTTGGCCAACCCCACCCCCAAAGGCTATAGCCCACCCGTTTTTGTGGCCTTTTTCGCTGGACGAACTTGGCGCCTAGCCTTCGGGCAGTTATTTTTGGTTGCGGCTGTGCCCATGACCTATTTTAACACCACGGAGGCCACTCGGAAAGTCTTGCGCCATTCCGAGTCCGGCGGACGAAGTTGGCCAGCCCAACCCCCAAGACTATAGCCCACCCGTTTTCTGGCCTTTTTTCTGCTGGACGAACTTGGCGCCCCAACCTTGAGCGGTTATTTTTGGCGCACCTGTGCCGCTTCGGCCTATTTTCGGTACAAGAGGCCGCTCGCAAAGTCTCGCGCCATTCGAGTCCGGCGGACAGAGTTGACCAGCCCCACCCCAAGGCTATAGCCCACACGTTTTGTGGCCTATTTCCGCTGGGCGAACTAGGCGCCCGGCCTTCGGGCGGTTATTTTTGCACGGCTGTGCCCGCGGCCTATTTTTGGCTCACGGTGGCCGCGCGCAAAGTCTCGCGCAATTCCGAGTCTGGCGGGACAGAGTGGGCCAGCCAACCCCCAAGGGTATAGCCCACCCGTTTTTGTGGCCTTTTCCGCTGGACAAACTTAGCCCCAGACTTCGAGCTGGTTATTTTTGGAATGTGCGGCTGTGCCGCGGCCTATTTTTCTCACGGAGCCGCTCGCAGAGTCTCGCGTCATTCGAGTCCGGCGGACGAAGTTGGCCAGCCAACCCCAAGGCTATAGCCCACCCGTTTTAAGCCTGGCCTTTCCGCTGGGCGAACTTGGCGCCCCAGCCTTCGGGGCGAGTTATTTTTAGGCGCACCTGTGCCCGCGGCCTATTCCCGGTACAAGGAGGCTGCTCGCAAAGTCTCGCGCCATTCGAGTCCGAGCGGACAGAAGTTGACCAGCCCCACCCCCAAGGCTATAGCCCACCCGTTTTGTGGCCTTTTCCGCTGGGCGAACTAGGCGCCCGGCCTTCGGGCGGTTATTTTTAGCCCACGGCTGTTCCCGCAGCCTATTTTTGGCACCACGGAGGCCGCTCGCAAAGTCTCGCACCATTCGAGTCCCGAGCGGACGAAGTTGGCCAAGCCCCCACCCCCAAGGCTATAGCCCACCCATTTTTGTGGCCTTTTTCCGCTGGGAACTTGGCGCGGACTTGGCGATTATTTTGGGCGCGGCTGTGCCATGGCGTATTTTTGGCACACGGAGCCGCTGCGCAAGGTCTTGCGCCATTCCGAGTCCGAGCGGACGAGTTGGCCAGTATTAACCCCCAAGGCTATAGCCCACCCGTTTTCTGGCCTTTTCCGCTGGACGAACTTGGCGCCCCAGCCTTCGGGCGGTTATTTTTAGGCGCACCTGTGCCCATGCTGACCTATTTCCGGTACAGGAGGCTGCTAAGTCTCGCGCCATTCCGAGTCCGGCGGACGAAGTTGACCAGCCCCACCCCCCAAGGCTATAGCCCACCCGTTTTTGTGGCCTTTTTCCGCTGGACGAACTAGGCGCCCCGGCCTTCGGGCGGTTATTTTTTAACACGGCTGTGCCCGCGGCCTATTTTTTTTCACACGGAGGCCGCACGCAAAGTCTAGCGCCATTCAGAGACCGGCGGACGAAGTTGTGCCAGCCCACCCCCAAGGCTATAGCCACCCGTTTTTGTGGCCTTTTCCGCTGGGCGAACTTGGCGCCCGGACTTTGGGCGGTTATTTTTACCGCGGCTGTGCCCATGACCTATTTAACACGGAGGCATTTCGCTGCCAAAGTCTCGCGCCATTCCGAGTCCGGCCGGACAGAAGTTGGCCAGCCCCACCCCCAAAGACAATAGCCCACCCATTTTGTGGCCTTTTTCCGCTGGGCCGAACTTGGCGCCTAGCCCGGCCGGTTATTTTGGGTGCGGCTGTGCCCGCGGCCTATTTTGCACACCGCAGGACCGCGCCGCAAAGTCTCTCGCGCCATTCCGAGTCCGAGCGGACGAAGTTGGCCACCCCAAAGGCTATAGCCCACCCGTTTTGTGGCCTTTTTCCGCTGGGCGAACTTGGCGCCTAGCCTTCGGGCGGTTATTTTTAGTTGCGGCTGTGCCGCGGCCTATTTTAGTACACGGAGTCGCTGCGCAAAGTCTTGCGCCATTCCGAGTCCGGCGGACGAAGTTGGCCAGCCCAACCCCCCAAGGCTATAGCCCACCCGTTTTTCTGGCCTTTTTCCGCTGGACGAACTTGGCGCCCCAGCCTTCGGGCGGTTATTTTTGGGCGCACCTATGCCCGCGGCCTATTTTCGGTACACGGAGGCCGCTCGCAAAGTCTCGCGCCATTCCGAGTCCGGCGGACGAAGTTGGCCAGCCCCACCCCCCAAGGCTATAGCCCACCCGTTTTTGTGGCCTTTTTCCGCTGGACGAACTTGGCGCCCCGGCCTTCGGGCAGTTATTTATGGGCGCGGCTGTGGCCGCGGCCTATTTTTGGCACAGGGAGGCCGCTCGCAAAGTCTCGCTCCATTCCGAGTCCGGCGGACGAAGTTGGCCAGCCCCACCCCCAAAGGCTATAGCCCACCCGTTTTTGTGGCCTTTTTCCGCTGGACGAACTTGGCGCTCTAGCCTTCGGGCGGTTATTTTTGGTTGCGGCTGTACCCGCAGCCTATTTTTGGAACACGGAGGCCGCTCGCAAAGTCTTGCGCCATTCCGAGTCCGGCGGACGAAGTTGACCAGCCCCACCCCCCAAGGCTATAGCCCACCCGTTTTTGTGGCCTTTTTCCGCTGGGCCGACTGGCGCCCGGCCTTCGGGCGGTTATTTTTAACGCGGCTGTGCCCGGACTATTGGCACATGGAGGCCGCTCGCAAAGTCTCGCTTAATTCCGAGTCCGGCGGACGAAGTTGCCCAGCCCCACCCCCAAGGGTATAGCCCACCCGTTTTTGTGGCATTTATCCGCTGGACAAACTTGGCGCCCCAGACTTCGGGCGGTTATTTTAGGGTGCGGCTGTGCGCGCAGCCTATTTTTGGCACACGGAGGCCGCTCGTAAAGTCTCGCGCCATTCCGAGTCCGGCGGACGAAGTTGGCCAACCCCACCCCCAAGGGTATAGCCCACCCGTTTTTGTGGCCTTTTTCCGCTGGGACGAACTGGCGCCATGGCCTTCGGTTATTTTTAACACGGCTGTGCCGCGGCTATTTTGGCACACGGAGGCCGCTGCAGTCTCACACAATTCCGAGTCCGGTGGACGGGGTTGGCCTGCCCCACCCCCAAGGGTATAGCCCACACCGTTTTGTGGCTTTTCCGCTGGACAAACTTTGCGCACCAGACTTCGGGTGGTTATTTGGGTGCGGCTGTGCCCACCTATTTTGCCACACGGAGCCGCTCGCAAAGTCTCGCGCTATTCCGAGTAGGGCGGACGAGTTGGCCAGCCCCACCCCCAAGGCTATAGCCCACCCGTTTTGTGGCCTTTTTCCGCTGGGCCAGAACTTGGCGCCCGGACTTGGCGGTTATTTTTGCCGGCTGTGCCCGCGGCCTATTTTTGGCACCACGGAGGCCGCTCGCAAAGTCTCGCGCCATTCCGAGTCCGAGCGGACGAGTGGGCCAGCCCCACCCCAATGACTATAGCCCACCCATTTTTGTGGCCTTTTTCCGCTGGGCCGAACTTAGCGCCCTAGCCTTCGGGCGGTTATTTTGGAATGCGGCTGTGCCCGCGGCCTATTTTTACTTTTATGGACGCCGCTCGCAAAGTCTCGCGCCATTCGAGTCCCGGACGAAGTTGGCCAGCCCCACCCCCAAAGGCTATAGCCCACCCGTTTTTGTGGCCTTTTTCCGCTGGACGAACTTGGCGCCCTAGCCTTCGGGCGGTTATTTTTGGTTACGGCTGTGCGGCCGATTTTGGTACCACGAGTCGCAGCTCGCAAAGTCTTGCGCCATTCCGAGTCCGGCGGACGAAGTTGGCCAGCCCAACCCCCCAAGCCTATAGCCCACCCGTTTTTGTGGCCTTTTTCCGCTGGACGAACTTGGCGCCCCAGCCTTCGGGCGGTTATTTTTGGGCGCACCTATGCCCGCGGCCTATTTTCGGTACACGGAGGCCGCTCGCAAAGTCTCGCGCCATTCCGAGTCCGGCGGACAGTTGGCCAGCCCTCCCCCCAAGGCTATAGCCCACCCGTTTTGTGGCCTTTTTCCGCTGGACGAACTTGGGGCCCCAGCCTTGGGCGGTTATTTTGGCGCACCTATGCCCGCGGCCTATTTTCGGTACCACGGAGGCCGCTCGCAAAGTCTCGCGCCATTCGAGTCCGCGGACCGAGTTGGCCAGCCCCACCCCCAAGGCTATAGCCACCCGTTTTGTGGCCTTTTCCAGCTGGGCGAACTTGGCGCCCCGGACTTCGGGCGGTTATTTTGCGCGGCTGTGCCATGCCTGCCACTGGCACACGGAGGCGCTCGCAAAGTCTCGCGCCATTCGAGTCCGGCGGACAGTTGCCAGCCTTAACCCCCAAGGCTATAGCCACCCGTTTTCTGGCCTTTTCCGCTGGGCCAACTTGGCGCCCCAGCCTTGGCGGTTATTTTTGGGCGCACCTATGCCCGCGGCCTATTTCGGGTACGAGGCCGCTCGCAAGTCTCGCGCCATTCCGAGTCCGGCGGACGAGTTGGCCAGCCCCACCCCCAAGGCTATAGCCCACCCGTTTTGTGGCCTTTCCGCTGGGCGAACTTGGCCCGGACTTGGGCGGTTATTTTTGCAGCGGCTGTGCCGCAGCCTGGCCTTGGCACACGAGGCCGCTCGTAAAGTCTCGCCATTCCGAGTCCGGCGGACAGGTTGGCCAGCCCCACCCCCAAAGACTATAGCCCACCCATTTTTGTGGCCTTTTTCCGCTGGACGAACTTGGCGCCTAGCCTTCGGCCGGTTATTTTAGGTGCGGCTGTGCCCGGCCTATTTTACAGCTCACGGAGCCGCTCGCAAAGTCTCGCGCCATTCGAGTCCGGACGAAGTTGGCCAGCCCCACCCCCAAAGGCTATAGCCCACCGTTTTGTGGCCTTTTTCCGCTGGGACGACTTGGCGCCTAGCCTTCGGGCGGTTATTTTTGGTTGCGGCTGTGCCCGCGGCCTATTTTTGGTACACGGAGTCCGCTCGAAAAGTCTTGCGCCATTCCGAGTCCGGCGGACGAAGTTGGCCAGCCCAACCCCCCAAGACTATAGACCACCCAATTTTGTGGCCTTTTTCCGCTGGGGACAGCGCCCCAGCCTTGGGCGGTTATTTTGGGCGCACCTATGCCGCGACTATTTTCGGTACCACGGAGGCCGCTGCAGAGTCTCGCGCCATTCCGAGTCCGCCCGGACGAAGTTGGCCAGCCCCACCCCCAAGGCTATAGCCCACCCGTTTTGTGGCCTTTTTCCGCTGGGCGAACTTGGCGCCGGACTTGGGCAGTTATTTTTGCAGCGGCTGTGCGCTGACCTGGCCTGGCACCACGAGGCCGCTCGCAAAGACTCGCGCCATTCCGAGTCCGGCGGACGAAGTTGGCCAGCCCCACCCCCAAAGACTATAGACCACCCATTTTTGTGGCCTTTTTCCGCTGGACGAACTTGGCGCCCTAGCCTTCGGCCGGTTATTTTTGGGTGCGGCTGTGCCCGCGGCCTATTTTTGGCATCGGAGGCCGCTCGCAAAGTCTCGCGCCATTCCGAGTCCGGCGGACGAAGTTGGCCAGCCCCACCCCCAAAGGCTATAGCCCACCCGTTTTTGTGGCCTTTTTCCGCTGGACGACCTTGGCGCCCGACCTTGAGCAGTTATTTATGGCGCGGCTGTGGTGCGGCCTGTTTTAACACAGGGAGGCCGCTCGCAAAGTCTCGCTCCATTCCGAGTCCGGCCGGACGAGTTGGCCAGCCCCACCCCCCAATGCTATAGCCCACCCGTTTTTGTGGTCTTTTTCCGCTGGACGAACTTGCCGCCCCGGCCTTCGGGCTGTTATTTTTGGGCGCGGCTGTGCACGCGGCCTCTTCTTGACACACGTAGGCCGCTCACAAAGTCTCGCGCCATTCCGTGTCCGGGGGACGAAGTTGGCCAGCCCCACCCCCCAAGGCTATAGCCCACCCGTTTTTGTGGCTTTTTTCCGCTGGACGAACTTGGCGCCCTGGCCTTTGGGCAGTTATTGTTGGGCCCAGCTGTGCCCGAGGCCTATTTTTGGCACACGGAGGCCACTCGCAAAGTCTCGCGCCATTCCGAGTCCGGCGAACGAAGTTGGCCAGCCCCACCCCCCAATGCTATAGCCCACCCGTTTTTGTGGCCTTTTTCCGCTGGACGAACTTGGCGCCCTGGCCTTTGGGCAGTTATTGTTGGGCCCAGCTGTGCCGGCAGCCTATTTTTGGCACACGGAGGCCACTCGCAAAGTCTCGCGCCATTCCGAGTCCGGCGAACGAAGTTGGCCAGCCCCACCCCCCAATGCTATAGCCCACCCGTTTTTGTGGCCTTTTTCCGCTGGACGAACTTGGCGCCCCGGCCTTCGGGGTGTTATTTTTGTGCGCGGCTGTGTCCACGGCCTCTTCTTGGCACACGGAGGCTCGAAGTCTCGCGCCATTCGAGTCCGGCGGACGGTTGTAGCCCCACCCCAAGGCTATAGCCCACCCGTTTTGTGGCCTTTTTCCGCTGGACAAACTTGCGCCTGGCCTTCGGGCGGTTATTATTGGGCACGGCTGTGCCAGGCCTATTTTTGGCAGACGGAGGCGCTCGCAAAGTCTCGCTCCATTCCGAGTCCGCGGACAAAGTGGGCCATCCCCACCCCCAAGGCTATAGCTCCACCCGTTGTTGTGGCCTTTTTCCGCTGGACGAACTTGGCGCCCGGCCTTGGGCAAGGTTATTATTGCTGTGACCAAGGCTTACTTTTGGCACAGGAGGTTGCTTGAAAAGTATCGCGCCATTCCGAGTCTGGCACGGTTGGCCAGCCCCACCCCCAAGGCTATAGCCCACCCGTTTTGCGGCCTTTTTCCGCTGGGAACTTGGCGCCCGCCTTCGGGCGGTTATTGGGCGCGGCTGTGACCACGGCTCACTTTGGCACACGGGCTGCTCGTAAGTATCGCGCCATTCCGAGTCTGGCAGACGGTTGGCCAGCCCACCCCAAGGCTATAGCCCACCCGTTTTGCGGCCTTTTTCCGCTGGACGAACTTGGCGCCCGCCTTGGGCGGTTATTTTTGGCGGCTGTGCCGCTGCCTATTTTTCGCACACGGAGGCCGCTTGCAAAGTGTCGCGCCATTCCGAGTCCGGCGGACGAAGTTGGCCAGCCCCACCCCCCAAGGCTATAGCCCACCCGTTTTTGTGGCCTTTTTCCGCTGGGCGAACTTGGCACCCCGGCCTTCGGGCGGTTATTTTTTGGTGCGACTGTGTCCGCGGCCTCTTCTTGGCACACGGAGACTGCTCACAAAGTCTCGCGCCATTCCAGTCCGTGGCGAAGTTGGCAGCCCCACCCCCAGGCTATGCCCACCCGTTTTGTGGCCTTTTTCCGCTGTCTTGGCGCCCGCCTTCGGCGGTTATTTTTGGGCGCGGCTGTGCCTGCGGCTTATTTTCGGCACACGGAGGCCGCTCGCAATGTCTCGCGCCATTCCGAGTCCGGCGGACGAAGTAGGCCAGCCCCACTCCCCAAGGCTATAGCCCACCCGCTTTTGTGGCCTTTTTCCGCTGGAAATTGGCGCCCGCCTTCGGGTTGTTATTTTTAGGCGCGGCTGTGCCATGACCTCTTCATGGCACACGGCGACGCTTGCAAAGTCTCGCGCCATTCCGAGTCCGCGGACGGCGGGCCAGCCCACCCCCAAGCTGCTATAGCCCCGTTTTTTGTGGCCTTTTTCCGCTTGGACGAAATTCGCGCCCGGCCTTCGGGCGGTTATTTTTGGGCGCGGCTGTGGCCGCTATTTTTATCACACGGAGGCCGCCTTGCAAAGTCTCGCGCCATTCCGAGTCCGAGCGGACGGTTGGCCAGCCCCACCACCAAGGCTATAGCCCACCCGTTTTTGTGGCCTTTTTCCGCAGGACGACTTGGCGCCCGGCCTTCCAGTTAGTTTTGGCGTGCTGTGCCCGCTGCCTATTTTTGGCACACGGAGGCCGCCCGCAAAGTCTCGTGCCATTCCAGTCCGGGCGGACGAAGTTGGCCAGCACCCCCAGGCTATAGCCCACCCGTTTTTGGCCTTTTTCCGCTGGACGAACTTGGCGCCCGGCCTTCGGGCGTAATTTTTGGGCGCGGCTGTGCCCGCGTCTATTTTGGCACACGGAGGCCACTCGCAAAGTCTCGCGCCATTCCGAGTCCGGCGGATGAAGTCGGCCAGCCCCACCCCCCAAGGCTATAGCCCACCCGTTTTTGTGGCCTTTTTCCGCTGGACAAACTTGGCGCCCCGGCCTTCGGGCGGTTATTATTGGGCACGGCTGTGCCCGCGGCCTATTTTTGGCAGACGGAGGCCGCTCACAAAGTCTCGCTCCATTCCGAGTCCGGCGGACGAAGTGGGCCATCCCCACCCCCCAAGGCTATAGCCCACCCGTTGTTGTGGCCTTTTTCCGCTGGACGAACTTGGCGCCCCGGCCTTCGGGCGGTTATTATTGGGCGCGGCTGTGCCCGCGGCCTCTTCATGGCACACGGCGGCCGCTTGCAAAGTCTCGCGCCATTCCGAGTCCGGCGGACGAAGTGGGCCAGCTCCACCCCCCAAGGCTATAGCCCCCCGTTTTTGTGGCCTTTTTCCGCTGGACGAAATTGGCGCCCCGGCCTTCGGGCGGTTATTTTTGGGCGCGGCTGTGGCCGCGGCCTATTTTTAGCACACGGAGGCCGCTCGCAAAGTCTCGCGCCATTCCGAGTCCGGCGGACGAAGTTGGCCAGCCCCACCCACCAAGGCTATAGCCCACCCGTTTTTGTGGCCTTTTTCCGCAGGACGAACTTGGCGCCCCGGCCTTCGGGCGGTTAGTTTTTGGCGTGGCTGTGCCCGCTGCCTACTTTTGGCACACGGAGGCTGCTCGAAAAGTATCGCGCCATTCCGAGTCTGGCAGACGAAGTTGGCCAGCCCTACCCCCCAAGGCTATAGCCCACCCGTTTTTGCGGCCTTTTTCCGCTGGACGAACTTGGCGCCCCGGCCTTCGGGCGGTTATTTTTTGGCGCGGCTGTGCCCGCTGCTTATTTTTGGCACACGGAGGCCACTTGCAAAGTGTCGCGCCATTCCGAGTCCGGCGGACGAAGTTGGCCATCCCCACCCCCCAAGGCTATAGCCCACCCGTTTTTGTGGCCTTTTTCCGCTCGGCGAACTTGGCGCCCCGGCCTTCGGGCGGTTATTTTTGGGTGCGACTGTGTCCGCGGCCTCTTCTTTGCACACGGAGGCCGCTCACAAAGTCTCGCGCCATTCCGAGTCCGGTGGACGAAGTTGGCCAGCCCCACCCCCCAAGGCTATGCCCACCCGTTTTTGTGGCCTTTTTCCGCTGTGCGGACTTGGCGCCCCGGCCTTCGGGCGGTTATTTTTGGGCGCGGCTGTGCCTGCGGCTTATTTTCGGCACACGGAGGCCGCTCGCAATGTCTCGCGCCATTCCGAGTCCGGCGGACGAAGTAGGCCAGCCCCACTCCCCAAGGCTATAGCCCACCCGTTTTTGTGGCCTTTTTCCGCTGGACGAAATTGGCGCCCCGGCCTTCGGGTTGTTATTTTTGGGCGCGGCTGTGCCCGCGGCCTCTTCATGGCACACGGCGGCCGCTTGCAAAGTCTCGCGCCATTCCGAGTCCGGCGGACGGGGCCAGCTCCACCCCCAAGGCTATAGCCCCGCTTTTGTGGCCTTTTCTGGGCTGAAATTGGCGCCCGGCCTTCGGGCGGTTATTTTTGGGCGCGGCTGTGGCCGCGCCTCTATTTTTGCACACGGAGGCCGCGAAAGTCTCGCGCCATTCGAGTCCGGCGGACGAGTTGGCCAGCCCCACCCACCAAGGCTATAGCCCACCCGCTTGTGGCCTTTTTCCGCAGGACGAACTTGGCGCCTGCCTTGGGCGGTTAGTTTTTGTGGCTGTGCCGCTGCCTATTTTTGGCACACGGAGGCTGCCGCAAAGTCTCGTGCCATTCCGAGTCCCGGACGGTTGGCCAGCCCCACCCCCAAGGCTATAGCCCACCCGCTTTTTTGGCCTTTCCGCACGAACTTGGCGCCCGGCCTTCGGGCGGTAATGCCCGCGCCTATTTTTGGCAAACGAGGCCACTTCTCACGCCATTCAGTCCGCGATTTAGTTGGCCAGCCCCACCCCCCAAGGCTATAGCCCAGCCTTTTTCCGCTGACAACTTACGCCCGGCCTTCGGCGGTTATTATTGGCACGGCTGTGCCGCTCGCAGACGGAGGCCGCCGCAGTCTCGCTCCATTCCGAGTCCGCGGACGGCGGCCATCCCACCCCCAAGGCTATAGCCCACCCGTTGTTGTGGCCTTTTTCCGCTGGACGAACTTGGCGCCCGGCCCGGTTATTTTTGGTGCGAGCCTTCCTGGCACGGAGGCCGCCGCAGTCTCGCCATTCCGAGTCCGGGGACGAGCAGGCCAGCCCCACCCCTGCGCTATAGCCCACCCATTTTTGTGGCCTTTTTCCGCTGGACGAAATTGGCGCCCGGCCTTCAGGCTGTTATTTTTGCGCGGCTGTGCCTGCGGCTATTTTTGGCACACGGAGGCCACTCGCAGTCTCACGCCATTCGAGTCCGGGCGGACGGTCGGCCAGCCCCCCCCCAAGGCTATAGCCCACCCGCTTTTGTGGCCTTTTTCCGCTGGACAAACTTGGCGCCGGCCTTCGCGGTTATTATTGGGCACGCCTGGCCCGCTGGCCTGCATTTTTGGCGGTTATTATTAGACGGAGGCCGCCGCAAAGTCTCGCTCCATTCCGAGTCCGGGCGGACGAAGTGGGCCATCCCCACCCCAAGGCTATAGCCCACCCGTTGTTGTGGCCTTTTTCCGCTAAAGACTTGGCGCCCTGCCTTCGGGCGGTTATTTTTGGGTGCGACTGTGTCCGCGGCCTCTTCTTGGCACACGGAGGCCACTTGCAAAGTGTCGCGCCATTCCGAGTCCGGCGGACGAAGTTGGCCAGCCCCACCCCCCAAGGCTATAGCCCACCCGTTTTTGTGGCCTTTTTCCGCTGGACGAACTTGGCGCCCCGGCCTTCGGGCGGTTATTTTTGGGTGCGACTGTGTCCGCGGCCTCTTCCTGGCACACGGAGGCCGCTCGCAAAGTCTCGCGCCATTCCGAGTCCGGCGGACGAAGTAGGCCAGCCCCACCCCCCAAGGCTATAGCCCACCCATTTTTGTGGCCTTTTTCCGCTGGACGAAATTGGCGCCCCGGCCTTCAGGCTGTTATTTTTGGGCGCGGCTGTGCCCGCGGCCTATTTTTGGCACACGGAGGCCACTCGCAAAGTCTCGCGCCATTCCGAGTCCGGCGGACGAAGTCGGCCAGCCCCACCCCCCAAGGCTATAGCCCACCCGTTTTTGTGGCCTTTTTCCGCTGGACAAACTTGGCGCCCCGGCCTTCGGGCGGTTATTATTGGGCACGGCTGTGCCCGCGGCCTATTTTTGGCAGACGGAGGCCGCTCGCAAAGTCTCGCGCCATTCCGAGTCCGGCGGACGAAGTAGGCCAGCCCCACCGCCCAAGGCTATAGCCCACCCATTTTTGTGGCCTTTTTCCGCTGGACGAAATTGGCGCCCCGGCCTTCGGGCGGTAATTTTTGGCGCGGCTGTGCCGCGCCCAGCACACGGAGGCCCCTCGCAAAGTCTCGCGCCATTCCGAGTCCGGCGGACGAAGTGGGCCATCCCCACCCCCCAAGGCTATAGCCCACCCGTTGTTGTGGCCTTTTTCCGCTGGACGAACTTGGCGCCCCGGCCTTCGGGCGGTTATTTTTGGGTGCGACTGTGTCCGCGGCCTCTTCTTGGCACACGGAGGCTGCTCGAAAAGTATCGCGCCATTCCGAGTCTGGCAGACGAAGTTGGCCAGCCCTACCCCCCAAGGCTATAGCCCACCCGTTTTTGCGGCCTTTTTCCGCTGGACGAACTTGGCGCCCCGGCCTTCCGGCGGTTATTTTTTGGCGCGGCTGTGCCCGCTGCTTATTTTTGGCACACGGAGGCCACTTGCAAAGTGTCGCGCCATTCCGAGTCCGGCGGACGAAGTTGGCCAGCCCCACCCCCCAAGGCTATAGCCCACCCGTTTTTGTGGCCTTTTTCCGCTGGACGAACTTGGCGCCCCGGCCTTCGGGCAGTTATTTATGGGCGCGGCTGTGGCCGCGGCCTATTTTTGGCACACAGAGGCCGCTCGCAAAGTCTCGCTCCATTCCGAGTCCGGCGGACGAAGTGGGCCATCCCCACCCCCCAATGCTATAGCCCACCCGTTTTTGTGGTCTTTTTCCGCTGGACGAACTTGCCGCCCCGGCCTTCGGGCTGTTATTTTTGGGCGCGGCTGTGCACGCGGCCTCTTCTTGACACACGTAGGCCGCTCACAAAGTCTCGCGCCATTCCGTGTCCGGGGGACGAAGTTGGCCAGCCCCACCCCCCAAGGCTATAGCCCACCCGTTTTTGTGGCTTTTTTCCGCTGGACGAACTTGGCGCCCTGGCCTTTGGGCAGTTATTGTTGGGCCCAGCTGTGCCCGAGGCCTATTTTTGGCACACGGAGGCCACTCGCAAAGTCTCACGCCATTCCGAGTCCGGCGAACGAAGTTGGCCAGCCCCACCCCCCAATGCTATAGCCCACCCGTTTTTGTGGCCTTTTTCCGCTGGACGAACTTGGCGCCCTGGCCTTTGGGCAGTTATTGTTGGGCCCAGCTGTGCCGGCAGCCTATTTTTGGTACACGGAGGCCACTCGCAAAGTCTCGCGCCATTCCGAGTCCGGCGAACGAAGTTGGCCAGCCCCACCCCCCAATGCTATAGCCCACCCGTTTTTGTGGCCTTTTTCCGCTGGACGAACTTGGCGCCCCGGCCTTCGGGCTGTTATTTTTGTGCGCGGCTGTGCCCACGGCATCTTCTTGGCACACGGAGGCCGCTCGAAAGTCTCGCGCCATTCCGAGTCCGGCGGACGAAGTTGGCCAGCCCCACCCCCCAAGGCTATAGCCCACCCGTTTTTGTGGCCTTTTTCCGCTGGACAAACTTGGCGCCCCGGCCTTCAAGGTTATTGGGCACGGCTGTGCCCGCGTCTATTTTTGGCAGACGGAGGCCGCCGCAGTCTCGCTCCATTCCGAGTCCGGCGGACAAAGTGGGCCATCCCCACCCCCCAAGGCTATAGCCCACCGTTGTTGTGGCCTTTTCCAGCTGGACGACTTGGCGCCCGGCCTTCGGGCGGTTATTATTGGGCGCGGCTGTGACCGCTGCTTACTTTTGCACACAGGCTGCTTGAAAAGTATTCGCGCCATTCCAAACCTGCAGCTGGGTTGGCCAGCCCCACCCCCAAGGCTATAGCCCACCACGTTTTGCGGCCTTTTCCGCTGGACGAATCCTTGAAGCCCGGCCTTGGCGTTATTATTGGGCGCGGCTGTGACCGCGGCCTACTTTTGGCACACGGAGGCTGCTTTCGTGTATCGCGCCATTCCGAGTCTGGCAGGGTTTGGGTTGGCCAGCCCCACCCCCCAAGGCTATAGCCCACCCGTTTTTGCGGCCTTTTTCCGCTGGACGAACTTGGCGCCCCGGCCTTCGGGCGGTTATTTTTAGCCTGTGTTACGCTGCCTCACTCGCACACGAGCCGCTTGCAAAGTGTCGCGCCATTCCGAGTCCGGCGGACGAAGTTGGCCAGCCCCACCCCCCAAGGCTATAGCCCACCCGTTTTTGTGGCCTTTTTCCGCTGGGCGAACTTGGCACCCCAGCCTTCGGGCTGTTATTTTTGGGTGTGACTGTGTCCGCGGCCTCTTCTTGGCACACGGAGGCCGCTCACAAAGTCTCGCGCCATTCCGAGTCCGGTGGACGAAGTTGGCCAGCCCCACCCCCCAAGGCTATGCCCACCCGTTTTTGTGGCCTTTTTCCGCTGTGCGGACTTGGCGCCCCGGCCTTCGGGCGGTTATTTTTGGGCGCGGCTGTGCCTGCGGCTTATTTTCGGCACACGGAGGCCGCTCGCAATGTCTCGCGCCATTCCGAGTCCGTGGGAGAAATAGGCCAGCCCCACTCCCAAGGCTATAGCCCACCCGCTTTTGTGGCCTTTTTCGCTGGGACGAAATTGGCGCCCGCCTTCGGGTTGTTATTTTTGGGCGCACAGCCCGCGGCCTCTTCATGGCACACGGCGGCCGCTTGCAAAGTCTCAAGGCCATTCCGAAACCGCGGACAAGTGGCTGCCAGCTCCACCCCCAAGGCTATAGCCCCCCTTTTTGTGGCCTTTTTCCGCTGGACGAATCGCGCCCGCCTTCGGGCGGTTATTTTGGGCGCGGCTGTGGCCGCTTGCCTATTTTAGCACACGGAGGCCGCCGCAGTCTCGCGCCATTCCGAGTCCGAGCGACGAAGTTGGCCAGCCCCACCACCAGGCTATAGCCCACCGTTTTGTGGCCTTTTTCCGCAGGACGAACTTGCGCCCGGCCTTCGGCGGTTAGTTTTTGGCGTGGCTTGTGCCCGCTGCCTATTTTTGGCACACGGAGGCCGCTCGCAAAGTCTCGTGCCATTCCGAGACCGCGGACGAGTTGGCCAGCCCCACCCCCAAGGCTATAGCCCACCCGTTTTGGCCTTTTTCCGCTGGACGAACTTGGCGCCCGGCCTTCGGGCGGTAATTTTTAGGCGCGGCTGTGCCCATGCCTATTTTTGGCACACGGAGGCCACTCGCAAAGTCTCGCGCCATTCCGAGTCCGAGCGGACGAAGTCGCCAGCCCCACCCCCAAGGCTATAGCCCACCCGCTTTTTGTGGCCTTTTTCCGCTGGACAAACTTGGCGCCTGCCTTCGGGCCAGTTATTAAGGTGGGCACGGCTGTGCCCGGTCTATTTTTAGACGGAGGCCGCTCAAAGTCTCGCTCCATTCCGAGTCCGGGCGGACGAGTGGGCCATCCCCACCCCCAAGGCTATAGCCCACCCGTTGTTGTGGCCTTTTTCCGCTGGGACGAACTTGGCCCGGCCTTGGCGGTTATTATTAAGCGCTGTGCCTGCTGGACTCTTCATGGCACACGGCGTCGCTTGCAAAGTCTCGCGCCATTCCGAGTCCGCGGACGGCGGGCCAGCTCCACCCTCAAGGCTATAGCCCCCGTTTTTGTGGCCTTTTTCCGCTGGACGAAATTGGCGCCCCGCCTTCGGCGGTTATTTTATAGCGGCTGTGGCCGCGCCTATTTTTAGCACACGGAGGCCGCCGCAAAGTCTCGCGCCATTCCGAGTCCGTGGACGGTTGGCCAGCCCCACCCACCAAGCTAGCTCCACCTGCGTTTTGTGGCCTTTTTCCGCAGGACCAGACTTGGCGCCCGGCCTTCGGGCGGTTAGTTTTAGCGTGGCTGTGCCGCTGCCTACTTTTGGCACACGGAGGCTGCTCGAGAAAAGTATCGCGCCATCTCAAAGTCTGCGACGGTTGGCCAGCCCTACCCCAAGGCTATAGCCCACCCGTTTTTGCGGCCTTTTCCGCTGGACGAACTTGGCGCCCGGCCTTCGGGCGGTTATTTTTTTGGCGCTGACTGTGCCGCTGCTTATTTTTGCACACGGAGGCCACTTGCAAAGTGTCGCGCCATTCCGAGTCCGGCGGACGAAGTTGGCCATCCCCACCCCCTGGGCTATAGCCCACCCGTTTTTGTGGCCTTTTTCCGCCTGGCGAACTTACGCCTTTGACCTTGGGGCGGTTATTTTTGGGTGCGACTGTGTCGCATGGCCTCTTCTTTACACACGGAGGCCGCTCACGAAGTCTCGCGCCATTCCAGTCCGTGGACGAGTTGGCCAGCCCCACCCCCAAGGCTATGCCCACCCGTTTTGTGGCCTTTTTCCGCAGTGGACTTGGCGCCAGGCGCCTTCGGCGGTTATTTTTAAGGCGCGGCTGTGCCTGCGGCTTATTTTCGACACCACGGAGGTCAGCTCGCAATGTCTCGCGCCATTCCGAGTCCGGCGGACGGAAGTAGGCCAGCCCCACACCCCAAGGCTAAAGCCCACCCGGGTTTGTGGGCTTTTTCCGCTGGACGGGGAAGTTGTCGCCCGGCCTTCGGCCTGTTATTTTTGGGCGCGGCTGTGTGCCGCGCCTCTTCATGGCACCACGGCGCTTGCAAAGTCTCGCGCACATTCCGAGTCCGCGGACGGCAGTGCCAGCTCCACCCCCAAGGCTATAGCCCCCGTTTTGTGGCCTTTTTCCGCTGGACGCCAAATTGGCGCCCGGCCTTCGGGCGGTTATTTTTGGGCGCTGGCTGTGGCCGCGCCCTATTTTTAGCACTGGGGAGGCCGCCGCAAAGTCTCGCGCCATTCCGAGTCCGCGGATGAAGTTGGCCAGCCCCACCCACCAAGGCTATAGCCCACCCGCGTTTTTGTGGCCTTTTTCCAGGGACAGAACTTGGCGCCCGGCCTTGGCTGCTGGTTTTGGCGTGGCTGTGCCCGCTGCCTATTTTGTACACGGAGGCCGCTCGCAAAGTCTCGTGCCATTCCGAGTCCGGCGGACGGTTAGTTGGCCAGCCCCACCCCCAAGGCTATAGCCCACCCGTTTTGGCCTTTTTCCGCTGGACGAACTTGGCGCCCGGCCTTGGGGCGGTAATTTTGGCCGCGGCTGTGCCCGCGGTTCGGCCTGCACACGGAGGCCACCTGTAAAGTCTCACGCCATTCCGAGTCCAGCGGACGAAGCTGGCCAGCCCCACCCCCCAAGGCTATAGCCTACCCGTTTTGTGGCCTTTTCCGCTGGACAAACTTGCGCCCGGCCAAGCGGTTACATTGGGCACGGCTGTGCCCAAGGCCCTATTTTTTGGTAGAGACGGAGGCCGCCGCAAAGTCTCGCTCCATTCCGAGTCCGGGCGGACGAGTGGGCAATCCCACCCCCCAAGGCTATAGCCCACCCGTTGTTGTGGCCTTTTTTCCGCTTGACGACCTTGCCCCCCCGGCCTTCGGGGGGTTATTTTTAGATGCGACTGTGTCCGCATGCCTCTTCTGGCACACTGGAGGCTGCTCGAAAGTATCGCGCCATTCCGAGTCTGGCAGACAGAGTTGGCCAGCCCCTACCCCCAAGGCTGCATACAGCCCACCCGTTTTTGCGGCCTTTTCCGCTGGACGAACTTGGCGCCCGGCCTTCGGCGGTTATTTTTGCGCGGCTGTGCCGCTGCTTATTTTTAAGCACACGGAGGCCACTTGCAAAGTGTCGCGCCATTCCGAGTCCGGCGGACGAAGTTGGCCAGCCCCACCCCCCAAGGCTATAGCCCACCCGTTTTTGTGGCCTTTTTCCGCTCGGCGAACTTGGCGCCCCGGCCTTCGGGCGGTTATTTTTGGGTGCGACTGTGTCCGCGGCCTCTTCCTGGCACACGGAGGCCGCTCGCAAAGTCTCGCGCCAGTCCGAGTCCGGCGGACGAAGTAGGCCAGCCCCACCCCCCAAGGCTATAGCCCACCCATTTTTGTGGCCTTTTTCCGCTGGACGAAATTGGCGTCCCGGCCTTCAGGCTGTTATTTTTGGGCGCGGCTGTGCCCGCGGCCTCTTCATGGCACACGGCGGCCGCTTGTAAAGTCTCGCGCCATTCCGAGTCCGGCGGACGAAGTTGGCCAGCCCCACCCACCAAGGCTATAGCCCACCCGTTTTTGTGGCCTTTTTCCGCTGGACGAACTTGGCGCCCCGGCCTTCCGGCGGTTAGTTATTGGCGCGGCTGTGCCCGCTGCCTATTTTTGGGATACGGAGGCCGCTCGCAAAGTCTCGTGCCATTCCGAGTCCGGCGGACGAAGTTGGCCAGCCGCACCCCCCAAGGCTATAGCCCACCCGTTTTTTTGGCCTTTTTCCGCTGGACGAACTTGGCGCCCCGGCCTTCGGGGTAATTTTTGCGTAGCGGCTGTGCCCCGCCCTATTTGCACACGGAGGCCGCTCGCAAAGTCTCGCACTGCTCCGAGTCTGGCTGACGAAGTGTGGCCAGCCCCACCCCCAAGGCTATAGCCCACCCGTTTTGTGGCCTTTTCCGCTGGACGAACTTGGCGCCACGGCCTTTGGGCGGTTATTTTGACGCGCTGTGCAGCCAGCTGCCTATTTTTGGCACACGGAGGCGGCTCGCAAAGTCTCACGCCATTCCGAGTCCGGCGGATGAACTTGGCCAGCCCCACCCCCCAAGGCTATAGCCCACCCGTTTTTGTGGCCTTTTTCCGCTGGACGAACTTGGCGCCCCGGCCTTCGGGCGGTTATTTTTGGGCGCGGCTGTGTCCGCGGCCTCTTCTTGGCACGCGGAGGCCACTCGCAAAGTCTCACGCCATTCCGAGGCCGGCGGACGAAGTTGGCCAGCCGCACCTCCCAAGGCTATAGCCCACCCGTTTTTGTTGTCTTTTTCCGCTGGACGAACTTGCCGCCCCGGCCTTCGTGTGGTTATTTTTGGGCGCGGCTGTGCCCGTGGCCTATTTTTGGCACACGGAGGCCCGCTCGTAAAGTCTCGCGCCATTCCGAGTCCGGCAGACGAAGTTGGCCAGCCCCACCCCCCAAGGCAATAGCCTACCCATTTTTGTGGCCTTTTTCCGCTGGACGAACTTGCGCCCGGCCTTCGGGTGCTTATTTTTAAGCACGGCTGTGCGCCTATTTTTGACGACACCGGAGGCAGCTCGAAGTCTCGCCGCTCCGAGTCCGAAGGCGGACGAAGTGGGCCAGCCCCACCCCCCAAGGCTATAGCCCACCCGTTTTTGTGGCCTTTTTCCGCTGGACGAACTTGGCGCCCAGGCCTTCGGGCGGTTAATTTTGGGAATGGCTGTGCCCGCGGTTTTATTTTTTGCACGATGAGGGCGCTGCGTGAAAGTCTCATACATTCCAGTCCGCGGATTTGGTTCGCTGCCCCCCCACAAGGCTATAGCCCACCCGTTTTTGTGGCCTTTTTCCGCTGGACGAACTTGGCGCCCCGGCCTTCGGGCGGTTATTTTTGGGCGCGGCTGTGCCTGCGGCCTATTTTTGGCACACGGAGGCCGCTCGCAAAGTCTCGCTCCATTCCGAGTCCGGCGGACGAAGTTGGCCAGCCCCACCCGCCAAGGCTATAGCCTACCCCATTTTGTGGCCTTTTTCCGCTGGACGAACTTGGCGTCCCGGCCTTCGGGCGGTTATTTTTGGGCACGGCTGTGCCTGCAGCCTATTTTTGACACACGGAGGCCGCTCGCAAAGTCTCTCTCCATTCCGAGTCCGGCGGACGAAGTTGGCCAGCCCCACCCCCCAAGGCTATAGCCCACCTGCTGCGTGGCCTTTTCCGCTGGGACGAACTTGGCGCCCCGGCCTTGGGGCTGTTATTTTGGGCACGGCTGTGCCCGCGGCCTATTTTTAACACACGGAGGCCGCTCGCAAAGTTCTCGCTGTTCCCGAGTCCGAGCGGACGAAGTTGGCCAGCCCCACCCCCAAGGCTATAGCCCACCCGTTTTTGTACTTTTCCGGCTGGACGAAGGCGCCCAGGCCTTCGCGGTTAATTTTGGGAATGGCTGTGCCCGCGGTTTATTTTAGCACACTGGAGGCCGCTCGCAAAGTCTGCACATTCCGAAGTCCGCGGACGAAGTTGGCCAGCCCCACCCCCCAAGGCTATAGCCCACCCGCTTTTGTGGCCTTTTTCCGCTGGACGGAACTTGGCGCCCCGCCTTGAGTTATTTTGGGCGTGGCTGTGCCCACGCGACCTGGCCTTTTTACAGCACCACCCGGAGGCCGCTCGCAAGGAGTCTCGCCCATTCCAGTCCGGCGTGATTTAGTGGGCCAGCCCTCCCCAAGGCTATAGCCCTCCCGTTTTATGGGCATTTTTGCGGCGAGACGAACTTGGGGACGGGACCTTCGGAGCGCTTATTTTTGGGCGCGGCTGTGCCGGGCTGCCTATTTTTGGCACACGCACCGTGCGGCGCTCTCAAAGTCTCGCCCCATTCCGAGTCCGTGGACGGGTGTTGGCCAGCCCCTCCCCCCAAGGCTATAGCCCACCCATTTTGGGCATTTTGCGGCGGACGAACATGGGGGGACCTGCGGGGCTTATTTTTGGACGCGGCTGTGCCCTGCCTATTTTTGGCACACGGAGGGCGCCGCAAAGTCTCGACCCATTCCGAGTCCGGCGGACAGAAGTGCTGGCCAGCCCCTCCCCCAAGGCTATAGCCCACCCGTTTTTTGGGCATTTTTGCTGCTGACGAACTTGGGGACGGGACCTCCGGGGGCTTATTTTGGGCACAGCTGTGCCCACGGCCTATTTTTGGCACACGGAGGGCGCTCGCAAAGTCTCGCCCCATTCCGAGTCTAGCGGACGAAGTTGGCCAGCCCTCCGCCTGGCTATAGCCCACCCGTTTTGGGGCATTTTGCGGCGGACGAACTTGGGGACGGTACCTTCGGGGGCTTATTTTTGGGCGCGGCTTTGCCCTGGGTCCCAGCACACGGAGGGCGCCTGCAAAGTCTCGACCCATTCCGAAGTCCGCGGGATTTGTTGGCCAGCCCCTCCCCCAAGGCTATAGCCCACCCGTTTTTGGGCATTTTGCAGTGAGCAACTTGGGGACGGGACCTCCGGGGCTTATTTGCACAGCTGTGCCCTGGCCTATTTTTGCAACACGGAGGGCGCGCAAAGTCTCGCCCCATTCCGAGTCTAGCGGACGAGGGCCAGCCCCTCCCCCAAGGCTATAGCCCACCCGCTTTTTGGGCATTTTGCGGCGGACGAACTTGGGGACGGTGCCTTCGGGGCTTATTTTTGGCAGCCCAGCTGGCCTATTTTTGGCACCACGGAGGGCGCCGCAAAGTCTCGCCCATTCCGAGTCCTGGACGGAGTTGGCCAGCCCTCCCCAAGGCTAAGCCACCTGCTTTTAGGCATTTTACGGGGACGAACTTGGGGAGGCCTTCGGCTTATTTTGGCGGCTGTGCCCAGCGCTCAGCACACAGAGGCGCTGCAAAGTCTCCCCAATCCGAGTCCGCGATTTGTTGGCCAGCCCCCAAGGCTATAGCCCACCCGTTTTAGGCATTTTTGCGTGACGAACTTGGGGGACGGGACCTTCGGTGGCTTATTTTGATCTCCGGCTGTGCCCACGCCTATTTTTACACGGAGGGTGCTCGCAAAGTCTCGCCCCATTCCGAGTCCGGCGGACGAAGTTAGCCAAGCCCCTCCGCCCCAAGGCTATAGCCCACCCGCTTTTTGGGCATTTTTGGCGGACAAACTTGGGGACGGACCTTCGGGGCTTATTTTTGGTTGCGGCTGTGCCGTGGCCTATTTTTGGCACACGGAGGGCGCTCGCAAGTCTCGCCCCATTCCGAGTCCGGGCGAAAGTCGGCCAGCCCTCCCCAAGGCTATAGCCCGCCCTGCTTTTGGGAATTTTTGGGCAGGCAGACGAACTTGGGGATGGGACATTCAGGGCTTATTTGGGCGAGGCCCACGGCCAATTTTGGCACACGGAGGGAGCTTCGCAAATTCTTGCCCCATTCCGAGTCCTGGGGCGGATTTGGCCAGCCCCCCTCCCAAAGGCTTTAGCCCACCCGTTTTTGGGCATTTTACGGCTGGACGAACTTGGGAGACGGGGCCTTCGGGGCTTATTTTGGGAGCGGCTGTGCCCAAGCCTATTTTTGGCACACAGAGGGCGCCGCAAAGTCTCCCAATCCGAGTCCGGCGGAGTGGTAGCCCTCCCCCAAGGCTATAGCCCACCCGTTTTTGGGCATTTTGCATGGGCGGACGAACTTGGGACGGGACCTTCGGGAGTCTTATTTTTGGGTGCGGCTGTGCCCCCGCCTATTTTTGGTAGACGGAGGGCGCTCGCAAAGTCTCGCCCCATTCCGAGTGGCGGACGGGTTGGCTCCGCCCTCCCCTAAGGCAATATCCCACCCGTTTGTTGGGCATTTTTACGGCGGACGAACTTGGGGACGGGACCTTCAGGGGCTTATTTTTGGGCGCGGCTGTGCCGGCTGCCTATTTTTGGCACACGGAGGCCGTTGCAAAGTCTCGCCCCATTCCGAGTCCGGCGGAGTTGAGTTGGCCAGCCCCTCCCCCAAGGCTATAGCCCACCCGTTTTGGGCATTTTGCGGCGGACGAACTTGGGAAGGATATTCGGGGCATATTTTTGGGCGCGGCTGTTCCCAAGGCCTTTTGGTACACACGGGCGCTGCAAAAGTCTCGCCCATTCCGAGTCAGGCGGACGAAGTTGGCCAGCCCCTCCCCCAAGGCAATAGCCCACCCGTTTTTTGGGCATTTTTACGGCGGACGAACTTGGGGACGGGTCCTTCGGGGGCTTATTTTTGGGAGCGGTTGTGCCCGCGGCCTATTTTTGGCACACAGAGGGCGCTGCAAAGTCTCCCCAATCCGAGTCCGGCGGATTGTTGGCCAGCCCCTTCCCCCAAGGCTATAGCCCACCGTTTTGGGCATTTTGCGGCGGACGAACTTGGGACGGGACCTTCGGGGCTTATTTTTGTTGCGGCTGTGCCCGCGGCCTATTTTTGGCACACGGAGGCGCCTGAAGTCTTGCCCCATTCCGAGTCCGCGGACGATGTTGGCCAGCCCCTCCCCCAAGGCTATAGCCCACCCGCTTTTTGGGCATTTTTGCGGACGAACTTGGGGACGGACCTGCGGGGCTTATTTTTAGACGCGGCTGTGCCCGCAGCCTATTTTGGCACACGGAGGCGCCGCAAAGTCTCGACCCATTCCGAGTCCGGCGGACTGGCCAGCCCCTCCTCAAGGCTAGCCCACCCGTTTTTGGGCATTTTTGCAGCAGACGAACTTGGGACGGGACCTCCGGGAGCTTATTTTGGGCGCGGCTGTGCGGCTCGGCCTATTTTTGGCACACGGAGGGCGCTCGCAAAGTCTCGCCCCATTCCGAGTCCGGCGGACGAAGTCGGCCAGCCCCTCCCCCCAAGGCTATAGCCCACCCGTTTTTTGGGCATTTTTGCAGCAGACGAACTTGGGGACGGGACCTCCGGGGGCTTATTTTTGGGCGCTGTTGTGCCCGCGGCCTATTTTTGGCACACGGAGGGCGCTCGCAAAGTCTCGCCCCATTCCGAGTCTAGCGGACGAAGTGGGCCAGCCTCTCCCCCAAAGGCTATAGCCCACCCGTTTTTTGGGCATTTTTGCGGCGGACGAACTTGGGGACGGGACCTTCGGGCGCTTATTTTTGGGTGCGGCTGTTCCCGTGGCCTGTTTTTGGCACATGGAGGGTGCTCACCAAGTCTCACCCCATTCCGAGTCCGGCGGACGAACTTGGCCAGCCCCTCCCCCCAAGGCTATAGCCCACCCATTTTTTGGGCATTTATTCGGCGGACGAACTTGGGGACGGGACGTTCGAGCACTTATAATTGGGCGCGGCTGTGCCCGTGGCCTCTTTTTGGCACACGGAGGGCGATCGCTAAGTTTCGCTCCATTCCGAGTCCGGCGGACGAACTTGGCCAGCCCCTTGCCCCAAGGCTATAGCCCACCCGTTTTTTGGGCATTTTTGGGGCGGACGAACTTGGGGACGGGACCTTCGGGCTCTTATTTTTGGGTGCGGCTGTGCCCGTGGCCTGTTTTTGGCACACGGAGGGTGCTCGCCAACTCTCGCCCCATTCCGAGTCTGGCGGACGAACTTGGCCAGCCCCTCCCCCCAAGGCTATAGCACACCCGTTTTCTGGGCATTTTTGCGGCGGACGAACTTGGGGACGGGACCTTCGGGCACTTATTTTTGGGTGAGGCTGTGGTCACGGCCTATTTTTGGCACACGGAGGGCGCTCGCAAAGTCTCGCCCCATTCCGAGTCCGGCGGACGAACTTGGCCAGCCCCTCCCCCCAAGGCTATAGCCCACCCGTTTTTTGGGCATTTTTGCGGCGGACGAACTTCGGGATGGGTCCTTCGAGCACTTATTATTGGGCGCGGCTGTGCCCGCGGCCTCTTTTTGGCACACTGAGGGCGCTCGCTAAGTCTCGCTCCATTCCGAGTCCGGCGGACGAACTTGGCCAGCCCCTCCCCCCAAGGCTATAGCCTACCCGTTTTTTGGGCATTTTTGTGGCGGACGAACTTGGGGACGGGACCTTCCGGCACTTACACGCGGCCTATTTTTGGCACACGGAGGGCGCTCGCAAAGTCTCGCCCCATTCCGAGTCCGGCGGACGAACTTGGCCAGCCCCTCCCCCCAAGGCTATAGCCCACCCGTTTTTTGGGCATTTTTGCAGCGGACGAACTTGGGGACGGGACCTTCGGGGGCTTATTTTTGGGCGCGGCTGTGTCCGCGGCCTATGTTTGGCACACGGAGGCCACTCGCAAAGTCTCGCCCCATTCCAAGTCCGGCGGACGAAGTTGGCCAGCCCCTCCCCCCAAGGCTATAGCCCACACGTTTTTTGGGCATTTTTGCGGCGGACGAACTTAGGGACGGGACCTTCGGGAGCTTATTTTTGGCGCGCTGTGCCCGGCCTATTTTTGCACACGGAGGCATTTCGCAAAGTCTCGCCCCATTCCGAGTCTAGCGGACGGGGCCAGCCTCTCCCAAGGCTATAGCCCACCCGCTTTTTTTGGGCATTTTTATGCGGCGAGACGAACTTGGGGCGGGACCTTCAGGGGCTTATTTTTGGCGCGACTGTGCCGCGGCCTATTTTTGCACACGGAGGGCACTCGCAAAGTCTCGCCCCATTCCGAGTCCCGGGACGGGCAGTAGGCCAGCCCCTCCCCCCAAGGCTATAACCCACCCGTTTTGGGCATTTTTGCGTTCGGATTTAACTTGGGACGGCACCTTGGGGGCCTATTTTTGGCCGGCTGTGCCCGTGGCCTATTTTTGGCACACTGAGGTGCTCATGAAAGTCTCGCCCCATTCCGAGCCCGGACAAAGTTGGCCAGCCCCTCCCCCAAGGCTATAGCCCACCCATTTTTGGGCATTTTTTGCGGGCGAACTTGGGGACGGGACCTCGGGGTTAATTTTTGTGCTTGCGGCTGTACCCAGCCTATTTTTGGCACACGGAGGCGCTCGAAGTCTCGCCCCATTCCGAGTCCGGCGGACAGAAGTGGGCCAGCCCCCTCCCCCCAAGGCTATAGCCCACCCGTTTTTGGGCCTTTTTCGGCGGACGAACTTGGGGACGGGACCTTGGAGCTTATTTTTGGCGCGGCTGTGCCCGCGGCCCTATTTTTGGCACACGGAGGCCGCTGCAGTCTCGCCCCATTCCGAGTCCGGCGGACGAAGTGGGCCAGCCTCTCCCCCAAGGCTATAGCCCACCCGCTTTTGGGCATTTTGCGGTGGATGAACTTGGGGACGGGACCTTCAAGCTTATTTTTGCGGCTGTGCCCGCCCCGGCCTATTTTGGTACACGGAGGTAGCTCGTAAAGTCTCACCGCATTCCGAGTCCCGGCGGAAGTGGCGGCCAGCCCCTCCCCCAAGGCTATAGCCCACCCGCTTTATTGGCATTTTGCGGCGGACGAACTTGAGGACGGCACCTTCGGGGGCTTATTATTAGGCGCGCTGTGTCCGCGCCTATTTTTGGCACACGGAGGGCGCTCGTAAGTCTCGCCGAATTCCGAGTCCGGCGGACAGTGGGCAGCCCCTCCCCCAAGGCTATAGCCCACCCGTTTTGGGCATTTTACGGCGGACGAACTTGGGGACGGGACCTTCGGGGCTTATTTTTGGAGTGCGGCTACATAGCCTATTACACACGGAGGGCGCCGCAAATTTCGCCCCATTCCAGTGAGCGAAGTTGGCCAGCCCCTCCCCCAAGGCTATAGCCCACCCGTTTTGGGCATTTTTGCAGCGGACGAACTTGGGGACGGGACCTTCGAGGGCTTATTTTTGGTCGACGCTGTGCCACGCATCGTAGCACACGGAGGCCGCTCAGAGTCTCACCCCATTCCAAGGCCGGCGGACGAAAGTCGGCCAGCCTCCCAAGGCTATAGCCCACCCGCTTTTTGGGCATTTTTGCGAACTTGGGGTCGGGACCTTGGGTTTATTTTTACGTGGCTGTGCCACGGCCTATTTTAATGGTACACGGGCGCTCGTAAAGTCTCGCCGCATTCCGAGTCCCGGACGAGTTGGCCAGCCCCTCCCCCAAGGCTATAGCCCACCTGCGTTTTTGGGCATTTTTGCGGGCGGACGAACTTGGGGATGGACTTTCGAGGGCTTATTTATGGGCGCGGCTGTGCCGCAGCCTATTGACACGGAGGCCGCCGCAAAGTCTCGCCCCATTCCGAGTCCGCGGAAGTTGGCCAGCCTCTCCCCCAAGGCTATAGCCCACCCATTTTTGGGCATTTTGGCGGACGAACTTGGGGACGGGACCTTCAGGCTTATTTTTAGGCGCGACTGTGCCTGGCCTATTTTTGGCACACGGAGCGCGTCCCCAAAGTCTCGCTCCATTTCGAGTCCGGCGGACGAAGTTGGCCAGCCCCTCCCCCCAAGGCTATAGCCCACCCGTTTTTTGTGCATTTTTGCGTTCGAAAAACTTGGGGACGGCACCTTCGGGGGCCTATTTTTGGGTGCGGCTGTGCCCGCAAGGCCTATTACAGCACAATGAGGGTGCTCAGAAGTCTCGCCCCATTCCGAGCCCGGCGGACAGTTGGCCAGCCCTCCCAAGGCTATAGCCCCACCCGTTTTTGGGCATTTTGCGCGGGCGAACTTGGGGACGGACCTTCGGGGGTTAACTTTTGTGCGCGGCTGTACCCGCCTATTTTTGGCACACTTTGGAGGGCGCTCGTGAAGTCTCGCCCCATTCCGAGTCCGCGGATTTGCAAGTGGGCCAGCCCCTTCCCCAAGGCTATAGCCCACCCGTTTTGGGCATTTTGCGGCAAGCGGACGAACTTGGGGACGGGACCTTCGGGAGCTTATTTTGGGCGCGGCTGTGCACACGCGGTCTATTTTTTGGCACACGGAGGCTGCTCGCAGTCTCGCCCCATTCCGAGTCCGGGCTGAGAGTTGGCCAGCCTCTCCCCAAGGCTATAGCCCACCCGCTTTTTGGGCATTTTGACGAACTTGGGGACGGGACCTTCAGGGGGTTATTTTTCGGAGCGCCGGTGCCCGCGGCCAATTTTTGGCACACGGAGGGCGCTCGCAAAGTCTCGCCCCATTCCGAGTCCGACGGACGAAGTAGGCCAGCCCCTCCCCCCAAGGCTATAGCCCACCCGTTTTTTGGGCATTTTTGCGTTCGACGAACTTGGGGACGGCACCTTCGGGGGCCTATTTTTGGGCGCGGCTGTGCCCGCGGCCTATTTTTGGCACACTGAGGGTGCTCGCAAAGTCTCGCCCCATTCCGAGCCCGGCGGACAAAGTTGGCCAGCCCCTCCCCCCAAGGCTATAGCCCACCCATTTTTTGGGCATTTTTGCGGCGGGCGAACTTGGGGACGGGACCTTCGGGGGTTAATTTTTGTGCGCGGCTGTACCCGCGGCCTATTTTTGGCACACGGAGGGCGCTCGTAAAGTCTCGCCCCATTCCGAGTCCGGCGGACGAAGTGGGCCAGCCCCTTCCCCCAAGGCTATAGCCCACCCGTTTTTTGGGCATTTTTGCGGCGGACGAACTTGGGGACGGGACCTTCGGGAGCTTATTTTTGGGCGCGGCTGTGCCCGCGGCCTATTTTTGGCACACGGAGGCCGCTCGCAAAGTCTCGCCCCATTCCGAGTCCGGCGGACGAAGTGGGCCAGCCTCTCCCCCCAAGGCTATAGCCCACCCGTTTTTTGGGCATTTTTGCGGTGGATGAACTTGGGGACGGGACCTTCGGGGGCTTATTTTTGGGCGCGGCTGTGCCCGCGGCCTATTTTTGGCACACGGAGGTAGCTCGCAAAGTCTCACCGCATTCCGAGTCCGGCGGACGAAGTGGGCCAGCCCCTCCCCCCAAGGCTATAGCCCACCCGTTTTATTGGCATTTTTGCGGCGGACGAACTTGGGGACGGCACCTTCGGGGGCTTATTATTGGGCGCGGCTGTGTCCGCGGCCTATTTTTGGCACACGGAGGGCGCTCGTAAAGTCTCGCCGCATTCCGAGTCCGGCGGACGAAGTGGGCCAGCCCCTCCCCCCAAGGCTATAGCCCACCCGTTTTATTGGCATTTTTTCGGCGGACGAACTTGGTGACTGGACCTTCGGGGGCTTATTTTTTGACGCAGCTGTGCCCGTAGCCTATTTTTGGCACACGGAGGCCGCTCGCAAAGTCTCGCTTCATTCCGAGTCCGGCGGACGAAGTTGGCCAGCCCCTCCCCCCAAGGTTATAGCCCACCCGTTTTTTGGGCATTTTTGCGGACGAACTTGGGGACGGGACGTTCGGGGCTTATTTTAGGCGCGGTTGTGCCCCGGCCTATTTTTGGCACACGGGAGGCGCTGCAAAGTGTCGCCCCATTCCGAGTCCGGCAGGCCCGAGTTGGCGGCCCCTCCCAAGGCTATAGCCCACCCATTTTTGGCATTTTTAAGGCGTGGACAAACTTGGGGAGGACCTTGAGGGCTAATTTTTGGGGCGGCTGTGCCTGCGACCCATTTTTGGCACACACGGAGGCCGTTCGCAAAGTCTCGCCCCATTCCGACCTCCGGACATTGGCCAGCCCCTCCCCAAGGCTATAGCCCACCCGTTTTGGGCATTTTTACGGCGGACTTAACTTGGGGACGGACCTTCGGGGCTTATTTTGGAGTGCGGCTGTGGCCGCCTGGCTCCCCAGCACACGAGGCGCTGCAAATTCTCGCCCCATTCCGAGTCCGGACGAGTTGGCCAGCCCCCTCCCCAAGGCTATAGCCCACCCGTTTTGGGCATTTTGCGGCGATTGTGAACTTGGGGACGGGACCTTCGGGGCTATTTTTGGGCGCGGCTGTGCCCGCATCGTGATTTACAGCACACGGAGGCCGCTCGTAAAGTCTCACCCCATTCCAAGGCCGGCGGACGAGTCGCCAGCCCCTCCCAAGGCTATAGCCCACCCGTTTTTGGGCATTTTGCGCGTAACTTGGGGTCGGGACCTTCAGGGTTTATTTTTTAGCGTGGCTGTGCCCGGCCTATTTTTTGGTACACGGAGCGCTCGCAAAGTCTCGCCGCATTCCGAGTCCGGCGGACGAGTTGAGCCAGCCCCTCCCCCAAGGCTATAGCCCACCCGTTTTGGGCATTTTAATGACGAACTTGGGGACGGGACTTTCGGGGGCTTATTTATGGGCGCGGCTGTGCCCGTGGCCTATTTTTGGCACACGGAGGGCGCTCGCAAAGTGTCGCCCCATTCCGAGTCCGGCGGACGAATTTGGCCAGCCCCTTCCCCCAAGGCTACAGCCCACCCGTTTTTTGGGCATTTTTGCGGCGGACGAACTTGGGGACGGGACCTTCGGGGGCTTATTTTGGGCGTGGCTGTGTCCACGGCCTATTTTTGGCACACGGAGGGCGCTCGCAAAGTGTCGCCCCATTCCGAGTCCGGCAGACGAAGTTGGCCAGCCCCTCCCCCCAGGGCTATAGCCCACCCGTTTTTTGGGCATTTTTGCGGCGGTCGAACTTGGGGATGGGACCTTCGGGGTCTTATTTTTGGGCGCTGCTGTGCCCGCGGCCTATTTTTGGCACACGGAGGCCGTTCGCAAAGTCTCGCCCTATTCCGAGTCCGGCGGACGAAGTGGGGCAGCCCCTCCCCCCAAGGCTATAGCCCACCCGTTTTTTGGGCATTTTTGCGGCGGACGAACTTGGGAACGAAACCTTCGGGGGCTTATTTTTGGGCGTGGCTGTGCCCGCGGCCTATTTTTTGCACACGGAGGCCGCTCGCAAAGTCTCGTCCCATTCCGAGTCCGAGCGACGAGTAGGCCAGCCCTCCCCCAAGGCTATAGCCCACCCGCTTTTGGGCATTTTGGACGAACTTGGGACGGGACCTTCGGGGGCTTATTTTTGGGCGCGGCTGTGCCCGCATTTTTGCAGCGGACGAACTTGAGGACGGGACCTTCGGGGCCTTATTTTTGGGCGCGGCTGTGCCCTCGGCCTATGTTTGGCACACGGAGGGCGCTCGCAAAGTCTCGCCCCATTCCGAGTCCGGGACGGTTGGCCAGCCCTCCCCCAAAGGCTATAGCCCACCCGTTTTTAGGCATTTTTGCGCGGACGAACTTGGGGACGGGACCTTGGGGCTTATTTTTGTCGCGGCTGTGCCTGCGGCCTATTTTGGCACACGGTGGGCACTCGCAAAGTCTCGCCCCATTCCGAGTCCGAGGCGGACGAGTCGGCCTGCCCCTCCCCATGGCTATAGCTCACCCGCTTTTTTGGGCATTTTTGCAGCGGGCCGAACTTGGGGACGGGACCTTCGGGGTCTTATTTTTGGCGCTGCTGTGCCGCGGCCTATTTTTGGCACACGGAGGCCGCTCGCAAAGTCTCGCCCCATTCCGAGTCCGAGCGGGTGAAGTGGGGCAGCCCTCCCCAAGGCTATAGCCCACCTGCAGTTTTGGGCATTTTTACGGCGGACGAACTTGGGGACGGGACCTTCGGGGACTTATTTTTGGGTGTGGCTGTGCCCGCGGCCTATTTGTGGCACACGGAGGGCGCTCGCAATGTCTCGCCCCATTCCGACTCCGGCGGACGAAGTTGGCCAGCCCCTCCCCCCAAGGCTATAGCCCACCCGTTTTTTGGGCATTTTTGCGGCGGACGAAGTCGGGACGGGACCTTCGCTGGCTTATTTTTACACGCGGGTTGTGCCCGCTGGATATTTTTGGTACACGGATGGCCGTTTAATGTCTCGCCCCATTCGAATCCGGCGATTTGCCAGCCCCTCCCAAGGCTATAGCCCACCCGTTTTTGGGCATTTTGCGGCGGACGAACTTAGGGGCCAAGGACCTTCGGGGCTTATTTTGGTGCAGCTGTGCATGCCCTACTTTTGGTAACATGGAGGGCACGCAAAGTCTCGCCCATTCCGAGTCCGAGGCGGCCCGAAGGTGGCCAGCCCCTCCCCAAGGCTATAGCCCACCCGTTTTTGGCATTTTTGCGGTCGACGAACTTGGGACGGGACCTTGGGGGCTTATTTTTGGGCGCGGCTGTCCCGCATGGCCTATTTTTAACATGGAGGCACTCACAAAGTCTCCCATTCCCGAGTCAGCGGACGAACATGAGGGGGAGGACCTTCGGGCTTATTTTGGGCGCAGCTGTGCCCTTTGACCTACTTTTGGCACACGGAGGCGCTCGTAAAGTCTCGCCCCATTCCGAGTCCGGTGGACGCCAGGTGGCCAAGCCTCCCCAGGGCTATAGCCCACCTGTTTTTGGCATTTTTGCGGCGGACGAACTTTGCGGACGGGACCTTCGGGCTTACAGTTTTGGGTCTGGCTTTGCACACCATCACTATTTTGGCACACGGAGGCGGCTCGTAAATTCTCGCCACATTCCGAGTCCGGCGGACGAGGTTAGCCAGCCACTCCCCCAAGGCTATAGCCCACCCGTTTTTAGGCATTTTGCAGCGGACGAACTTGGGGAGGGACCTCCGGGGCTTATTTTTGGGCACGGCTGTGCAGCCTTCCTTTGGCACACGGAGGGCGCTCGCAAAGTCTCGCCGCATTCGAGTCGGACGATTTGTTAAGCCAACCCCAACCCCAAGGCTATAACCCACCCGTTTTTGCCTTTTCCGCTGGTGAACTTGGCGCCCGGACTTGGCGGTTATTTTTGGGTGCGGCTGTGCCGCGGCCCCATTTTTTTACACCAGGCTGCCGCAAATTCTCGCGCCATTCCGAGTCCGAGGCAATGGACGGTTGGCCCAGCCCCAAGGCTATAGCCACCCGTTTTTGTGGCCTTTTTCCGCTGGGAGACTTGCGCCCGGCCTTCGGGCGGTTATTTTCGGCTGTGCCGTGGCCTATTTTTGGCACACGGAGGCTGGCTCGCAGTTTCGCGCCATTCAAAACTCCGAGGCGTGGAAGTGGGCCAACCCCACCCCCCAAGGCTATAACCCACCCGTTTTTGTGGCCGTTTTCCGCTGGACGAACTTGGCGCCCCGGCCTTTGGGCGGTTATTTTTGGGCGCGGCTGTGGCCACGGCCTATTTTTGGGACATGGAGGCCGCTCGCAAAGTCTCGCGCCATTCCGAGTCCGGCGGACGAAGTTGGCCAGCCCCACACCCCAAGGCTATAGCACTCCCGTTTTTGTGGCCTTTTCCGCCGGGCAGACTTCGGCCTTGGTTATTTTTGGTTGCGGCTGTGCCCGCAGAATATTTAACTTTGAGCACACGGGGCCGCTCGCAGTTTCGCGCCATTCCGAGTCCGAGCGAAGTTGGCCCCACCCCCAAGGCTATAGCCACCCGTTTTTGTGGCCTTTTTCCGCTGGACGAACTTGGCGCCCGGCCTTCAAGGGCGGTTATTATTGGGCGCGGCTGTGCCCGCGGCTATTTTTGGGACACGGAGGCCGCTCACCGAAATTCTCGCGCCATTCCGAGTCCAGCGGACGAGGTTAGCCCCAGCCCCCAAGGCTATAGCCCACCCGTTTTTGTGGCCTTTTTCCGCTGGGCCGAACTTGGCGCCGGCCTTCTCGGCGGTTATTTTTCGGTGCTGCTGTGCCCGTGGCCTATTTTGGCACACGGAGGCCGCTCGCAAAAGTTCGCGCCATTCCGACTCCTGATTAAGTGGGCCAACCCCACCCCCAAGGCTATAACCCACCCGTTTTGTGGCGTTTCCGCTGGGACGAACTTGGCGCCCGGCCTTTGGGCGGTTATTTTTGGGCGCGGCTGTGGCCACGGCCTATTTTGGGACACGGAGGCCGCTGCCAAATTCTCGCCATTCCGAGTCCGGATTTGGGGTTGGCCAGCCCCACACCCCAAGGCTATAGCACTCGTTTTTGTGGCCTTTTCCGCCATGGACCAGAGACTTGGAGCCCGGCCTTGACAGCAGTGATTATTTTTGCGGCTGTGCCCGCTGACATATTTTTGGCACACGGAGGCCGCTCGCAAAGTTTCGCGCCATTCCGAGTCCGAGCGGACGAAGTTGGCCAGCCCCACCCCCAAGGCTATAGCCCCACCCGTTTTGTGGCCTTTTTTCCGCTGGACTCCGAACTTGGGCGCCCGGCCTTCGGGCTAAGGTTATTGAGTTATTATTTAGCCGCGGCTATGCCATGAGGCCTATTTTTTGGGACACGGAGGCCGCCTCGTAAAGTCTCGCGCCATACCTCCGAGTCCATGCTCGTTGCGGACGGTGAAGGCCAGCCCCACCCCCCAAGGCCATAGCCCACCCGTTTTTGTGGCCTTTTTCCGCTGGACGAACTTGGCGCCCCGGCCTTCGGGTGGTTATTTTTGGGCGCGGCTGTGCCCGTGGTCTATTTTTCCCACACGGAGGCCGCTCGCAAAGTTTCGCGCCATTCCGAGTCCGGCGGACGAAGTGGGCCAGCCCCACCCCCCAAGGCTATAGCCCACCCGTTTTTGTGGCCTTTTTCCGCTGGACGAACTTGGTGCCCCGGCCTTCGGGTGGTTTTTTTTTTACGCGGCTGTACCCACGGCCTATTTTTGGCACACGGAGGCCGCTCGTAAAGTCTCGCGCCATTCCGAGTCCAGCGGACGAAGTGGGCCAGCCCCACCCCCCAAGGCCATAGCCCACCCGTTTTTGTGGCCTTTTTCCGCTGGACGAACTTGGCGCCCCGGCCTTCGGGTGGTTATTTTTGGGCGCGGCTGTGCCCGTGGTCTATTTTTCCCATACGGAGGCCGCTCGCAAAGTTTCGCGCCATTCCGAGTCCGGCGGACGAAGTGGGCCAGCCCCACCCCACAAGGCTATAGCCCACCCGTTTTTGTGGCCTTTTTCCGCTGGACGAACATGGCGCCCTGCCTTGGGTGGTTTTTTTGCGCGCTGTACCACGGCCTATTTTTGGCACACGGAAGCCGCCTGCAAAGTCTCGCGCCATTCCGAGTCCGGGCGGACGAGGCTGGCCAGCCCAGCCCCCCAAGGCTATAGCCCACCCGTTTTGTGGCCTTTTCCGCTGGGACGAACTTGGCGCCCGGCCTCGGGCGGTTATTTTGCGCGCTGTGCCCATGGCCTATTTGGCACACGGAGGCCGCTCGCAAAGTCTCGCGCCATTCCGACTCCAAGGCGGACTGAGTTAGCCAACCCCAACCCCAAGGCCTATAACCCACCCGTTTTGTGGCCTTTTTCCGCTGGGATGAACTTGGCGCCCGGATTGTGCGGTTATTTTTGGAGTGTGCTGTGCCAGCCTATTTTTGGCCACACACCCCAGCACACGGAGGCCGCTCGCAAATTCTCGCGCCATTCCGAGTCCGGCGGACGAGGTTGGCCAGCCCCAGCCCCCAAGGCTATAGCCCACCCGTTTTTGTGGCCTTTTTCCGCTGGACGAACTTGGCGCCCCGGCCTTCGGGCGGTTATTTTTCGGCGCGGCTGTGCCCGTGGCCTATTTTTGGCACACGGAGGCCGCTCGCAAAGTTTCGCGCCATTCCGACTCCGGCGGACGAAGTGGGCCAACCCCACCCCCCAAGGCTATAACCCACCCGTTTTTGTGGCCGTTTTCAGCTGGACGAACTTGGCGCCCCGGCCTTTGGGCGGTTATTTTTGGACGCGGCTGTGGCCACGGCCTATTTTTGGGACACGGAGGCCGCTCGTAAAGTCTCGCGCCATTCCGAGTCCGGCGGACGAAGTTGGCCAGCCCCACACCCCAAGGCTATAGCACTCCCGTTTTTGTGGCCTTTTTCCGCCGGACGAACTTGGGCCAGGCCTTCGGGCGGTTATTTTGGTTGCGGCTGTGCCCATGTGGCATATTTTGGCACACGGGAGGCTCGCTGCCCAAAGTTTCGCCATTCCGAGTCCGAGGCGGACGAAGTTGGCCAGCCCCACCCCCAAGGCTATAGCCCTCCCGTTTTGTGGCCTTTTCCGCTGGGATCGAACTTGGCGCCCGGACTTGGGCCCAGGTTATTATTAGGCGCGGCTATGCCGCGGTGCTATTTTTGGGAGATGGACGGGGTTAGCTCGTAAAAGTCTCGCGCCATTCGAGTCAGCGGACGAGGTGGGGCCCCACCCCCAAGGCCATAGCCCACCGTTTTGTGGCCTTTTCCGCCGGACGAACTTGGCGCCCCGGCTTTGGTGGTTATTTTGGGCGCGGCTGTGCCCGTGGTCTATTTTCCCATATGGAGGCCGCTGCAAGTTTACCGCGCCATTCCGAGTCCAGGCGGACAGTGGGCCAGCCCCACCCCACAAGGCTATAGCCCACCCGTTTTGTGGCCTTTTTCCGCTGGACGAACATGGCGCCCGGCGGCCTTTGGCGGTTATTTTTAGTGCGGCTGTGGCCAGGGCTACGGCCTATTTTGGGACATGGAGCCGCTCGCAAAGTCTGGCGCCATTCCGAGTCCGGCGGACAGATGGCTGGCCCCACACCCCAAGGCTATAGCACACTCCCGTTTTTGTGGCCTTTTTCGCCGGACGAACTTGGCGCCCGGCCTTGGCGGATTTTTCAGCGCTGTGTACTGTGCCCATATGGCCTATTTTTTTGGCACGGAGCCTCGCAAAGTCTCGCGCCATTCCGACTCCGGCGGACGAAGTTGGCCAACCCCAACCCCCAAGGCTATAACCCACCCGTTTTTGTGGCCTTTTTCCGCTGGACGAACTTGGCGCCCCGGACTTCGGGCGGTTATTTTTGGGTGCGGATGTGCCCGCAGCCTATTTTTGGCACACGGAGGCCGCTCACAAATTCTCACGCCATTCCGAGTCCGGCGGACGAGGTTGGCCAGCCCCAGCCCCCAAGGCTATAGTCCACCCGTTTTTGTGGCCTTTTTCCGCTGGACCAGACAGCGCCCGGCCTTCGGGCGATTTTTACCCAGCGCGGCTGTGCCCGTGGCCTATTTTTGGCACACGGAGCCGCTCGCAAGATTTCGCGCCATTCCGACTCCGAGGCGATTTGACAGAGTGGGCCAACCCCACCCCCAAGGCTGACTATAACCCACCCGTTTTGTGGCCATTTTCAGCTGGGATGAACTTGGCGCCCGGCCTTTGGCGGTTATTTTTGGGCGCGGCTGTGGCCCACGGCCTATTTTGGGACATGGAGGCCGCTGAGTCTCGCGCCATTCCGAGTCCGGCGGACGGTTGGCCAGCCCCACCCCAAGGCTATAGCACTCCCGTTTTTGTGGCCTTTTCCGCCGGACGAACTTGGAGCCCGGCCTTCGGGCGAGTTATTTTGAGTTGCGGCTGTGCCGCGGCATAGGCACACGGAGGCTCATACGCAAAGTTCGCGCCATTCCGAGTCCGGCCCGGACGAAGTTGGCCAGCCCCACCCCCAAGGCTATAGCCCACCCGTTTTTGTGGCCTTTTCACGCTGGACGAACTTGGCGCCGGCCTTCGGGTGGTTTTTTACACGGCTGTACCGCGGCCTATTTCTGGCACACGGAGGCCGCGCCACCGCACTCGCGCCATTCCGAGTAAGTCCGGCGGGACGGTTGGCCAGCTCCACCCCAGGTATAGCCCACCGTTTTTTGTGCCCATATTCACAGGCCGAACTTGCGCCGGACTTGGGTGGTTATTATTGACAGCTATGCCCGCGCCTGGCCCCAGACCACACGGAGGCGCTCGCAAAGTCTGGCACTAATCCGAGTCCAGCCCAGAAGTGGGCCAACCCCACTTTAAGGCTGTAAGCTTCCCACCGTTTGTGGCCTTTTCCGTAGGCGAACTTAGCGCCCCGGCCTTGGGCAGTTATTTTTAGACGGCTGTGCCATTCTTTTAACATGGAGGCCGCTGTGGGAGTCTCGCGCCAGTCAGCGAGTCAGCGGACAGAAGTTGGCCAGCCCCACCCCCAAGGCTATAGCCCACCACGTTTTTGTAGCATTTTCAGTGGACGGAGCTTGGCGCCCCCGGACTTGGGTGTTATTTTGAGGCTGCAGCAGCTGTACGCGGCTGTGCACCCAGGACACAGGGCTGGCTCGCAAAGTCCGCGCCATTCGAGTCAGCGAGACGAGTCGATAACCCACCCCCAAGGCTATAGCCCAGCCGTTTTTATGGCCTTTCGCTGGGCGAACTTACTTCCCAGCCACCCGGGCGGTTATTTTTTGGACCAGCTGTGCCAGCAGCTATTTTTAACACAAGGAGGCAGCTTTCGTAAGTCTGGCAGCCGGTCTAGGAGTCGGCGGACGAAGTTAGCCAACCACCCCAAGGCTATAGCCCGCCGTTTTTGCGTAGCCTTTTTCCGATTAGGCCGAACTGCGCCCGGACTTAATTAGTTATTTTTGGTGGCTATGCCCGGCCTATTTTTAGGACACGGGGCCTTTCGCAAGTCAGCCGTTCAGGAATCAATGGTAATTGGGGCCAGCCGCCACATTTATAGCCACCCATTTTGTAGCCTTTTCTGCTGGACGAACTTGGGCGCCCAGGCCTTCGGCGGTTATTTTTAGGCCTTTGACTGTGTGCCGCGGCCTATTTTTGCACCACGGAGGCGCTCTCGTAAAGTCGCGCCAGTCCAGTCAGCGGACGAGATTAGCCAAGCCCACCCCAAAGGCTATACCCCACGTTTTGTGGCCTTTTCCACCGGATGAACTTGGCATGACCTTGGGCAGTTATTTTTAGGCGCGGCTGTGTCCACGACTATTACAGCACCACAGGCCGCTGAGAGTCTGTGATTCAGTCCGGCGGGGCCAAAGTGGGCCAGCCCCACCCCAGGCTATAGCCCACCACGTTTTGTGGCCTTTTTCCGATTGGACGAACCGTGGCCCGCCTTTGGTGATTATTTTTGGGGCTGTGCCCGGCCTGCCCCCAGCAGCGAGGCCACTGCGCAAAATCTACGCGCCATTCGAGTCCGGCGACAGAAGTGAGCCAGCCCAACCCCAAGGCTATAGCCACCCCGTTTTTTGTCGCGTTTTCCGCCCCGGACGAACTGGAGCTGGACCGAGAGGCGGTTATTTTAGTTGCGGCTGTGCCCGCTGACATGTCCACCAGCACCACAGGCCTCTCGCAAAGTCTCATGCATTCCGAGTCCGGCGGACGAAGTGAATAGCCACCCCAGGCTATATTACCCGTTTTGTAGCGCTACCGCCCAGGACAAACTTGGCCTTGACCTTGGTGGATTTATTTTAACCGCGGCTGTGCCCGATACAACTTTTACAGAGCGCTCTGAGTATCTCATACGCCGTGGGGCCGGTGGGCGAGTTAGCCAGCCCCCACCCCCAAGGCTATGGCCACCCGTTTTCAACAGATTTTTCCGTGAATGAACTTAGGCGCCCCGGCCTTTTGATTGGACTGATAGCACAAGCGCAGCTGTACAGCCTATTTTAGCTTTACGGAGGGCGCTTGCAAAGTCTAAAATGCATACCGAGTCAGCGGATAAGTTAGCCAACCCACACCCCCTAGGCTGTCACCCGTTTTTGGCCAGCCTTTTTCCACTGGGCAGACTTAGCGCCCCTACCTTGGGTGGTTATTTTTAATGGCGGCTGTGCCCGCTGCCTGGCCCACTCGCACCACGGAGGCGCTCGCAAAGTGGCTCGCGCCATTCCAGTCCGAGGCGGACGAAGTCGGCCAGCCCCACCCCAAGGCTATAGCCCACCCGTTTTTGTGGCCTTTTTCACCGCCCGGGCCAGACTTGGCACCCGGCGCCCCGGGCGGTTATTTTGGCGCGGCTGTGCCCGTGGCTTCATTCACGGCACGGAGGCGCTCGCAAGTCTTGCGCCATTCCGAGTTCGGGCGGATGAACTTGGCCAGCCCCACCCCCAAGGCTATGGCCCACCCGTTTTGTAGATTTTCCGCTGGGCGAACATGGCGTGACCTTCGGGTGGTTATTTTGGCCCGGCGGCTGTACATGGCCTATTTTGGCACACGGACGCTTGCAAAGTCTACGCCCAGCATTCCGAGTCCGAGCGACGAAGTTGGCCAACCGCACCCCCTAGGCTATAGCCACCGTTTTGTGGCCTTTCCCACTGGGCCAGACTTGGCGCCCCCTGCCTTCGGGTGGTTATTTTTAATAGCGCTGTGTCACGGCTATTTTGGCACACGGAGGCCGCTCACAAAGTCTCCGCGCCATTCCGAGTCCGGCGGACCGAGTCAGCCAGCCAACCCAAGGCTGCATAGCCCACCCGTTTTGTAGCGTTTTCCGCCGGACGACTAGGAGCCCGGGCCGGGGCGGTTATTTTGTGCGGCTGTGCCCGCGGCTATTTAGCACACGGGGCCTCTACCATGAAGTCTCGCGCCATTCCCGAGTCCGAGCGGGCCGAGTGGGCCAGCCCCACCCCAAGGCTATAGCCCACACCCGTTTTAGCATGGCCTTTCTAGCAGAGACGAACTTGGCGCCCGGCCTTGGGTGGTTATTTTAGGCACGCTGTGCCACATGGCTATTTTTGACCTACGGAGGCCGCTCAAATGTCTCACGCCATTCGAGGCCGAGGCGGACAGAGTGGGCCAGCCCCACCCCAAGGCTATGGCCCACCCGTTTTTGTGGAATTTTTCACTAGGCAGACTTGGCCCCCCGACCACACGAGTTATTTTGGGTGCGGCTGTGTCCCGCGGCCTGTCACACCCAACACGGAGGCGCTCGCAAAGTCTCGCGCCATTCCGAGTCCGGCCGGGCCGAAAGTCGGCCAGCCCACCACCCAAGGCTATAGCCCACCCGTTTTGTGGCCTTTTTCGCTGGGACCGAACTTGGCGCCCGGCCATCAGGCCCAGTTATTTTTGGGCGCGGCTGTGCCCGCGGCCTGGCCCTATCTGCAGGCTGCTCGCAAGTCTCGCGCCATTCCAAGTCCGGCGGACGAGAGTTGTAGCCCCACCCCCAAGCCTATAGCCCACCCGTTTTGTGGCCTTTTTCCGCGGACGAACTTGGCGCCCGGCCTTGGTGATTATTTTTGGGACGTGGCTGTGCCCGTATTGGCCCTATTTTGGCACACGGGCCGCTATGAAGTCTCGCGCCATTCAGTCCGGCGGATGGCTTGTAGCCCACCCCGAGGCTGCAGCCGCCGTCTTTATGGCCTTTGTCCAGCTGGGCAGCCTTGGCCCCCGGCCGCCGGGTTATTTTTAGAGGCGCTGTGTCCGCGGCCCTACCCTGGCTGCAGGCGCTCGCAAAGTCTCACGCTGCATTCCGAGTCCGAGGCGGACGAAGTGGGCCAGACCCACCCCAGGCTATAGCCCACCGTTTTGGCCTTTCCGCTGGGCCGAACTTGTACGCCCGGGCCTTCGGGCAGTTATTTTTAAGGGCGCGGCTGTGCTCATGACCTATTTTTGGCACGGAGGCCGTTCGCAAAGTCGCGCCATTCCGAATCCGGCGGACAGAAGTTGGCCAGCCCACCCCCAAGGCTCTGGCCCACCCGTCTTTGTGGCCTTTGTCAGCCTGGGCAAGCAGGCGCCCTGGCCTTCGAGCAGTTATTTTTGGCGCGGCTGTGTCCACGGCTGGCCACCCGACACATGGAGGCCGCTCGCAAAGTCTCGCACCATTCCGATTCCGGCGGACAGAGTTATTAGCCCACCCCAAAGGCTATAGCCCACCCGTTTTGTGGCCTTTTTTTCCACTAGGCCGAACTTGGCGCCCGGCCTTCGGGCAGTTATTTTTGGCGCGGCTGTGCCCGCGCGGCCCTATTTTGGCACCGGAGCGCTCACCGCAGGTCTCGCGCCATTCGAGTCCGGCCGGACGGGTGAGCCCACCCCAAGGCTATAGCCCACCCGTTTTTGTGGCCTTTTTCCGCCCGAGGGCCGAACTTGGCGCCCGGCCTTCGGGCGGTTATTTTGGCGCGCGGCTGTGACCGCGGCCTGGCCTGGCACACGGAGGCGTTCGCAAGAGTCTCGCACCATTCCGATTCCGAGGCGGACGAAGTTCGGCAGCCCATCCCCAAGGCTATAGCCCACCCGTTTTTGTGGCCTTTTTCCACTAGAGCGAACTTGGCGCCCCGGCCTTCGGGCAGTTATTTTGGGCGGCTGTGCCCGCGGCTTATTTCAGCCACAACACGGAGGCCGCTCATGAAAATCCTCGCGCCATTCCGAGTCCGGCGGGCCAATCTCTAAAGCCAGCCCCCACCAAGGCTATAGCCCACCCGTTTTGTGGCCTTTTTCCACTAGAGCGAACTTGGCGCCCGGCCTTGGGCCGAGTTATTTTTAGGCGCGCTGTGCCAGCGGCTATTTTTGTCACGGAGGCCGCTCGCAAAAGATCTCGCGCCCGTCCGAGTCCGAGCGGACAATTAGCCAACCGCACAATTTATGGCCCGCGTTTTGTAAGCACTTTTTCCATTTAGACCAAGCTTTTGGCGCCCAGCCTCTGGGCGGTTATTTTTGGGCGCCGCTGTGCCCGCGGCCACAGCACCGGAGGCGGCTCGCAAAGTCTCGCGCGCCATTCCAGTCAGCGGACAGTGACCAGCCCACCACCAAGGCTATAGCCACCGTTTTTGTGGCCTTTTTTTTCACTAATGAACTTGGCTTCGGCCTTCGGGCAGTTATTACAGGCGCGACTGTGCCTTTGACCTATTTTATCTGCAGGCCGCTGCGTAAGAATACGCTGCCAGTCCGAGTCAGCGGACAGAGATTTGCCCAGCCCCACCCCAAGGCTATAGCCCACCGTTTTTGTGGCCTTTTTCCGCTGGACAAACTTGGCGCCCGGCCTACGGCTAGGTTATTTTGGCGCCACACGCTGTGTCAGGCCTGGCCTAGGCACACGGAGGCCGCCAAAGTCTCATGCCATTCCGAATCCGGCGGATCGAAGTTGTAGCCCACCCCCGGGGCTATAGCCCACACCCGTTTTGGCCTTTTTCGCTGGACGAACTTGGCGCGCGCCGGCCTTCGGGCGGTTATTTTTGGCGCGCTGTGACCCTGCAGCTGGCCCCAGCACACGGAGGCGTTCGCAAAGTCTGCCACCATTCCGATTCCGGACAGAGATTGGCCCAGCCCCACATCCCCCAAGGCTGTAAGCCCACCCGTTTTTGTGGCCTTTTTCCACTAAATGAACTTGGCGCCCCGGCCTTGAACTGATTATTTTTGTGCGGCGGCTGTGCCCGCGGCCTGGCCACAGCTGCACGGCGGCCGCTCGCAAAGTCTCGCGCCATTCAGTCCGGCGGACGAAAAGTCACGACCAGCCCCACCACCCAGGGCTATGGCCCACCCGTTTTGTGGCCTTTTTCTACTAGACGAACTTGGCGCCGGCCTTGGGCAGTTATTTTGGGCGCGGCTGTGCCGCGGCCTATTTTGTCAAGCAGGCGCTCGCAAAGTCTCGCCATTCCGAGATCCGGCGGACGAAGTGGGCCAACCCCACCCCCAAGGCTATAGCCACCACGTTTTGTGGCCTTTTCCGCTGGACAAACTTGGCTCCCGGCCCTCACGGGCGGTTATTTAAGGCGCGGCTGTGTCAAGCCTATTTGGCACACGGAGACGCTTGAAGTCTCATGCCATTCCGAATCCGAGCGGATGAAGTTGGCCACCCCACCCCGGGCTATAGCCCGCCCATTTTTGTGGCCTTTTTCACACAGGCGACAGCGCCCGACGTCCGGGCTGATTATTTTTGGCGCGGCTGTGCCCGCGGCCTATTTTGTCACGGGGCGCTCGCAAGTCTCGCCATTCCGAGGCTCCGGCGAGACGAAGTTGTGCCACCCCCAAGGCTATAGCCCACGTTTTTGCTTGTGGTCTTTCCGCTGGACAAACTTGGCGTCGGCCTCGAGCTGGTTATTTTTGAAGTAGCGGCTGTGTCGAGGCCTATTTTAACGGGCCGCTTGCAAGTCTCGCGTAGCCATTCGAGGTCCGAGGCGGATGAACCTAAGCCAGCCCCACCCCAGGCCTCTTGGCCCACCACGTCTTTGTGGCCTTTCATTCTGGGCAGCCTTATTGACCTTGGCGATTGTTACAGGGCGGCTGTACTCGCGGCCTATTTTTGGCACATGGAGGCCGTTACAGCAAATCTCGCGCCATTCCGAGTCCAGTGAGACCCGAAGTTGGCCAGCCCCACCCCCAAGGCTGCGGCCCGCCCGTCTTTGTGGCCTTTGTCCGCTGGGCAAACAGCTCTGGCCTTCGGGCAGTTATTTTTGGCGCGGCTGTGTCCGCGGCCTATTTTTAGCACATGGGCCGCTCGCCAAGTCTCGCACCATTCCGATTCCGGCGGACGAAGTTGGCCAGCCCCACACCCCAGGCTATAGCCCACCGTTTTTGTAAGCCTTTCCACTAGACAAACTTGGCGCCGGCCTTGGGCAGTTATTTTGGGCGCGGCTGCGACATGGCTATTTTGGCACACGGAGGCGTTAGCAGAAGTCTCACCATTCCGATTCCGGCGGACAGAGTTGGCCAGCCCCATCCCCCAAGGCCTCAGCCCACCCGTTTTTGTGGCCTTTTTCACTAGGCCGAACTTGGCGCTGACCTTCGGGCAGTTATTTTTAGGCGCGGCTGTGCCCGCGGCCTATTTTGGCACCGCAGGCCGCTCGCAAAGTCTCGCACCATTCCGAGTCCGGACGAAGTCTGACCAGCCCCACCACCCAAGGCTATAGCCCACCCGTTTTGTGCTTTCCTATAAGGCAGACTTGGCGCCCGGCCTGCGGGCAGTTATTTTGGGGCGCGGCTGTGCCGCGGCTTCTTTGTCACACGGAGGCGCTCACAAAGTCTCGCGTGGCCATTCCGAGTCCGGCGAGACGAAGTGGGCCAGCCCACCTGAGCTATAGCCCACCCCGTTTTGGCGCTTTCCGCTGGACAAAACTTGGCTCCCGGTCACGAGGCGGTTATTTAGGCGCGGCATGTCGAGGAGGCCCTGTACAGCACACGGAGGCGCTTGCAAGTCTCATGCCATTCCGAATCCGAGCGGATGAAGTTGGCCACCCCCACCCCAGGGCTATAGCCCACCCTTTTTGTGGCCTTTTCCGGCTGGGCCAGACTTGGCGCCGGCCAGCCAGGAGGTTATTTTGGGTGCGGCTGTGACTGCGGCCTAGTTTTGGCACAGAGCGTTACGCAAAGTCTCGCGCCATTCGAGTCCGTGGACAGAAGTTGGCCAGCCCCACCCCCCAGGCTATAGCCCACCGGTTTTGTATGGCCTTTTTTCAGCTGGACTTCAAACTTGGCAGCAATGCGTA